>QLSS01000084.1:410730-430764 GCA_024372645.1 Trichomalopsis sarcophagae
ATATATACACCCAAATTATATAGTTACTTTAAGCTAAGGTGAGATTCAGACCCCCTCGCCCGCTCCTTATCCCCCCTCAGTTAGTTTATTTTAAATTTGCATTTTGTATACGCGAGTGACTTAGCTGCATTGCACGCAGTCATCAAGGGATAGCTGTGGCGTAGTATTTTAACAATAGAGAACCTTAACGTTGCAGGTAACGAGCAAGAGTGGCCGAGTAGGTGGGCACCAAAATAATTTCGAGCGAGAAGGAAATTAGCTTGTCTCGCGGAAGAATAAAATTCAACCCTAGCGCAAATGACTGTAGCAGAAAGGATGGCGGCTCTGTCATTCGTATTTACAGGCATAGCCGCAGAATAATGCGAGAACAACAAAGATGAGTGGCAAAGCTGGGAAGAGTTCTATACGGCGACAAGATGGTACGGCACGAACAGGTGATTCCAACAACGGACGCAGAGAGAAGATACCAAGGCCGCACGAGCCCGAGCGCGATTTTGTGACATGCTTGGGAGGCATGATGAAGGAAATGAAGCCACAACCAAGCCTCAAAAAGCAACTAGACCTCTTACATAAAAATCTGATGCCAGAACTGTAAAAAGGTTAACCCCTCGTATTAACTGCCACGACTGGGACAGTTCCCAAAGAAGCCAAAACCATACTGGCATGCGGACAAGAGTACTGCGCGCCACTACTACTGAAGCAAACTCTAATAGCATCGCTTGCGTACGTCTTACAGACAGAACGCAAACAGCCTGGCTCCGCAGCTGCAAAGTGGTATAGACAATTACCGGAAAGTTACACAACGTTGGCCGAGCCTTCAACTCGACTGACAAAAAAAGATCAGCCGTTAGTTTTGGGCGATAAATAGCAATCAACATTTGAGTCGATAAAATCTCTTATCGCTTTGGCTCCAGTACTGCACTGCCTCGCTTCGATCAGCAGTTCGTCATACAAACCGATGCAAGTGATACAGCGTTGGGTTGGCGCAGTGCATAGACGGACAAGATTGAGTACTCGCATTTTCCAGCAGAGTACTTACCCTCATAGAGAGGAATTACACGGTCTTGGCCGTGCTTTTCGTGATACGCAAGTTTCGCCAGTACATCGAAGGTTATAAATTCAGAGTCATAACAGACCACAGCAGCCTAAGGTGGTTATGCAATCTCTGTAAGCTGACTAGAGTTAAACAGCGCGCACTACTAAAAACAAGATAATAAAAGAGTACTTGGCAGAGCAAGGAATCCACTACTTGTACTTACCGCCATATCACTCTCAGTTGAATCCAGTGGAGCGAATAAACCGCATTGTCAAGAAAGAAATTTCCACGTTTACTCAAAATAATCATCGAGCATGGGACGAATACCTTAACGATATAGCGTTTTCCCTCAACACCACAGTGCATGAATCAAAGGGGGCTTCGCACACGATGATGAATTTCGGCAAGCAGCCGAAAATGCCGGGATCTCTTAGAGGGAAAGAAGGTCAAGATGCTGTGCAGTAGGAGGCTGTAGGAGCATGGCAAAACCGCCTCGCCAAGCTGCCAGCTCTGCACGAGCCTGCAAATGCCCTGTCCAGAGAGTCGCACGATCACCAGGCGGTATTTTTCGATGCATGCCGACTAGTGCCAACTTTCAAGGTTGGCGACGTTGCCAATAAGGGACACGTATTGTTGTCTGCGGCGGAAGACATCACGGCAAATTGGCTTTTCCAACACATTTGAGCTGACCGATAAAAATGAAAAAGTGCAAAAGCTAGTGTCGGCCAAAGAAATGAAGATATTTTATGACAAATACGACCAAGAGGGGGACGACGATGAGTCTTGATCACCGGGGGATGCTTGAGAGGTGAAGGCGATAAGCAACCCACCAGGAAAAAAGAAGATGTAGAAGAAATGATTGCTGAAGGAAATAAAGAGTACCTCGTTTTCCCTATATCCCGTGTGTTCTTAATTGACTACTTGATATTCCATTTTACTGCATCCAAGCATTTCATTTTAAAATCTGATTTTTATGGCCAAAATTCGCTCGGTAAGCCAAATTGCAATCATTCTTAATGAAAAAAATTGCAAAATACTTCTCCGATAATTTCCGTTCATGTAGAACTACTAATATTAAATAACGCGTTACATACCCTATAAGAAAAATAGGAAATGTTATAGCATTGGTTTGATAATCTATAAGGTGTTTAAGACCCCTTTAAGTTTCTAAAATACCGATTAAGTGATGGTGGTTTCTAAAATAAGAATCTAAAATTTATATTTTATCAGTTTAAAGTTCAGAGATCCAAAATCAGCAAGTATATATTTTTTTTCTTCTTTTTTTGCTCTTACAGTTTTAGAGATTTTAGTACATTTAGATTATAGAACAATTCGATTATTACGTTATTCAGTCTTATTTGTTTTCCTATTTTTCTTTTAGGTTATGTACTCTTTTATTAATTATAAGCAGTTCTACACGGACGGAAATCATCGTACAAGTATTTCGCAATTTTTATTAAGAATAATTGCAATTTAGCTTGTCAAGCGACTTTTGGCCACAAAAATCTGATTTGGGTACACTGCGTGGCAATAGAGAGTTCTTTTAAAATTTGTATGTACTCATATAATTTTAAATAAAAGTCATAAAAGTATTAATTATTTACGAATAGAATACATAATTCGAGCATATTCAAATTTCTATAAGATAATTAATCTAAATTTTAAATTTTAAATCAAGTTAAATCAAACATATCATTATTGTAAATAGAGAAAAAACCGCTGCCAATTCATTGGCACGTATCTTCCTCCAACTAAATTTATAGTTCCAATAGATAAAATATTATTTAAATATACAATGTTAATGTTTTTTTTAATATTTTCAATCTCGATTATTTTGCTGAAGGAGCAATTAAAAAATAATACAAAATATTATGGATCTGAATAAGTTGGAATTACGTATAGGGCAACTACAAAAGAAAAGTTTTATTTATATTTTAATTGTATTATTAATATTTTACAATATGTCAATGTTTGTGATTAATATATTGCGTCATCATACTGACGTGTATATATATATATATATATATATATATATATCATTTTGACATAAATTATTAGGGAGGGACTTTAACGACGTGTAACGACACCCCTATAAGAGGAAGAAAAAGTTTTAAGAAAAATCAGTTTTTATATTTTAGCTCTTTACTTGCGAACCGCTCGACGAAATTGTTTAAAATTTTAAGAGGAAAAATTATGATAATAGAAAACGATAATATCTACTTGCTGTAAAAATTTTAAACTATTTTAACGACTTGTTTTCGAGCTAAAAACCGAAAACTAAAAATAATGGGTTTTCTATATCGTACGATTAGGGAAATTAAATGGCTTTAATTAAGTTAAAAATTTGGGAAAATATCGATCTTTTGATCTCTATAATATATATACACATAAAATTCTTTGTCTTTCACCCTGTATACCCTGTATAACTGAAAATTACTATGTTTGCTAAACCTTATAATCCGCTAACTAAAGTTCAGAATGTATTGAGAAAATTTATGATTTTACAAGGTTGTAAAAATCAAATCAATGATCATCGAATCAAAGGTAACTAACTAAAATTATTATTACTATCATAACGTTATGGAAAGTATAGTTTGAAAAACGACTTTTACAAGGTAAAATGTTAGCAACTATATGTTTGATTTCCATTTTCCCCAGTGGAAATGAAAAATATGCCAATCTGTACCAAAACTGTGCCAGAGCTGTGCTAAAACTGTGCCAAACTGTGCCAAAATGTGAGTATTTTGGACATTTAACACACTTATGGCACTGTTTGGAACAGTTTTGGCACAGCTGTGGCACAGCTGTGGCATAGTTTTGGCCTAGTTTGACATAATCAGTTTGACATATTTATTTTTACTACAATTATTTACTCAATTTTCGTGCATTATGGCATAGTTTGGCATGATATTGGTACAATTTTCCTCAATATTGGAATAGTTTGGCATGACATAGGTACAGTTTGGCACAGTTTAGCATGACTTCGGCACAGTTTGGTACAAATCAACACATTTAAGTATTCGATATAAAATTTTGTTTAAATAAAATTATTGAGATCAATCAAACAAAGTCAAGTTTATTATATTTATTCGTAATGAAACAAAGAACAACTCTCAAGATAATTACTACGTCACTTGCCATGCCCGTTTCATTGTAGTTATAGTGTTTGTATGACGTTCTTATATATATATAAAAAGAAAATTTAGTTGTTCACCAATAAACAAAATGAAACGGACATGGCAAGTGACGTAGTAATTATCTTGAGAGTTGTTTTTTGCTTCATTACGATTAAATATAATAAACTTGACTTTCTTTGATTGATCTCAGTTCTTTTCTATCTATAATTTGGTTGCGGAATATATCAAACTCGCCTAACCTTTTACTTTTTTAAAAGTTAATTTTTTTTAGAGATTTCAATCCTTTTTTTTAAATTGTTTAGAGTACTTCATATTCAAAGTCGTAAAAATAAAATATAAGCATCTTTAGCACCATTCGACCACAGCTTTTTTGTAACATTTTTATTACTAACTACTATTATCACTGATTGTTCTAATATACATCACCCTCGAATTATTTCTACACCTAGATACCAAAAACCACGGTGCGAACTACCCAGACCTCGTCATCGGTCACCCTGTACACCTAGACGCCGCCCTTAAATGATTTTTACACCTTAACACAAAAAATCACGGGGCTAACTACTTAGACGTCGTTATCAGCCACCTTGTACATCTAGACAATGCCCTTGAATAATTTTTACACCTTGACACCAAAAACCACGGGGCTAACTACCTAGACGTCGTTAACGGCTACCCTGTCAAGCTAGTTACTGTTACAGCTCTGGAACGCAGAGTATGCACTGGCAACCTCTTAATTCAAAATATCGTAATATATTATTATTTTTTCTTGAGAAAGCAATTCTCATCTGTATATAGCTTTGCGGCTAACTTAACGGTACTTTCACATTTCGGGCTGAAGAAGAAAAACGTAATTTTAGCATTTGTAGATTATACACTCACATATTATAAAGATAAGCAGCATTTTTACTAATATTTTTGTTGGAAATCATAGTTTAGCTCAGAAAATATACTAATAAGCCAAACAATCTTACGAACAGCAACAATAAGCATTTTTCTTCTGTATCATGAAAAATCCGAACACTAATATAGAACTAAAGTAGGAGTAAGTGTCACGGCCGCCACGGCTTTTGTCTGCTAAAAAAAAGGTTACAATTTTTTAAAATATTATTTTAAATCACGATTGCCGCCCCGTCGTCTTATAGTATAGTTATTATTAAGGTGTAAATCTGCTGAATCATATTAAAATTACAACATTTTTTTATTATAATCTATAAGGAGCTTTGCTTTATTATAAAAATCTTTAAATATATCTGTGAAAGTTTATAGCAAAAAAAAAATCTTAAGCCAAATATAATAATTTGCAGAAATACGAAGTATTTTTGGAATCATACTGGCTTTACAATTCTTTTTTTACCATAAACTTTTGTGTATGGATGTATTGTTTTATTAAATTTCTCTGTTCTCATTAAAAAGGCGATAAATGTGCATATTTGCATAGGTAATGATCGTTAAGTATAAATCAACAGTATGTTTTAAGTCAGTACACATCGTAGACTATAAGACGACGGGACGGCAAGTGCGCATTAAAATAATACTTTTGAAAATTGCAACCCTTTTTTAATAACCACTAGACAGCAAACAGTAAATTTTTCATAGAGGGCATTACATTATTATAAGACTTATATTTTTTGTTGGTTGTTCGCTGCAATTAACAATTAAAAACAAAGCTTTATGTTTTTTATTTTGAATATTCACGATCAATCGCTTAACCGATAGTACCAGCCATTACTAGCAGAAAATGTTTAATTCTTATATAATATGGTTTAACCAATTATATATTAGTTGCACCCACACACACAAGCGCGCGTGCATATATGTGTGTAGATATATATATATATATATATATATATATATATATATATATATATATATATATATATATATATATATGTGTGTGTGTGCGTACGTGTGCGTTGTGTGTGTGTATGTGTGAAAGCTTTTTCGTCCGCAAAATTATGCTGGCATCTGCATAATTTCGCAAAAGCCAGCATAGTTCCTCTTTCATTTCCAATTTTCTCAGCATAAGTTCTGATATCCTTGTTTATGTGTATATAAATAAATGTGTTGGTTTTTTTTCCAGATTTTAATAATGATCAATCAACTGCATCCTCTTTTTGGAGTCCAACTTCTAAAAGTGGGAATGTCTTTCCGGACGAAGACACATCTAGATTTTTTTCTACAGCGCATGGAATAGTACAAACTCATCCTGATTCCAGTGCATTTCAAAGTGGCTTTGGTGGAATTGATAATCTTGGTAGTCGAGGAATAACTGTTCGTCCACCAAGAACAAGACCTTTAGATTACAGTGAAAGAGCTACAGCAGAGTTGAGAAGAAATCCATCTTTATCAGCCCCGGATGAATGCGCTCGAGCTTGTAGAGAAGGCGACCAACCAAGAATTTGTTACTACCATTTTACATTAGAATACTACACTGTGTTAGGAGCGTAAGTATGCTTATATTATAAATAATCTAAATACAAATAGTATATTAAAAATGTTCAAAATTTTCAAAATACTTATATAGACACACACATCATAGGCTGCAGAGTCACGAAACACTTGATTATCCATTCATTTTACATTCATGAAAAGTGGCCTTTTTAGTACACGTATCATGAAAAATGTATTAAAAGTTTGATTCTTTTTTTTTCTAATTGTTTAAAAAACCAATACAGCCATTTGACCTGTATTATAAGTAGGTTCAACGTCAAGAAAAAATGTTTAGGCAGTTCATGTATTTTATGTACTTTTGCGATTAGGTGCATTAGTACTTTTATTTCAGTTGTATTGGAAAATATAAAAAAATTGCTCAAAGAAGTATATGCCTAGTAAACTTCCTTTATGAGAAATTTTAATAGGATATGTTATGATGTGTAAATCTTATCATCGTAATTAGACTCTAAAATGTTACACGTAGCGGTATATACGCATGCCTCGTACTCTGTAATCTGCATCAGATAGAGTTGTTGTGTGAACACTCACTTTCTTTCAACAATAAGATCATGGTGTCATCGGACGTGTTTTTCCGACTGACTATTGCCACAATAACTTACAATATATTATTTATTTTTTTATCGACCTCAATTTATTTATAATTGGTCAAACCCTCTCAACATCGTGCACTCCTTGATTGGTGAATTGAATTACGTGATTGTTTATACTGACTTTCTAGAAGTATGAAGATAAATGAAAGTCTTTTATTAATTAAAACAAAATATTAGAGAAACTATCATTAGGCGACAAATGAATAAATTATTAAATTTCCAGGAAAATTCGTAATTAAGGATCAATGCAAGTGAATTAAGATTTGTAGTCGGAACACATGATAAAGTACTAATACAGAGCACGCGACAAATTTTCCCCAGCTCGATTTCCTCACCAACCTCCGTTTTCGTTTCGTATCCTATACTCGTATTCTATAATTAATTTCTATATATCTTACTTGATTTTTTTATATATTCCTAGTTGCTTGCTAATTTTTGAACAATTTTGTACAATTTTTTCCCGGAAAAACCCCAATCCGCGCCCTCTATATTAATTAATTATGGCACGACACCGCCGGCATCAACTACGCAGACGCTCCCTCCCTTTCACGCCTAATGAGCGAGAGAGAGACAGCGCGAACACGTATTATACTTCAGCGACGTCATATCGCGCTAAAGTCATGTTAAAGTCACCGTGCAGTCGCGGTTCACGGGACTCCTATTAGCGCACTGGATCGCACCAGTGCGGCGACATGGCTCGGGTAGTAGTACGCGCTAGTGGTGTAGGCGCGCTCCCCCCACTAGTCACGTCGGCTTCGCTGCGTTAGACAGATTCGCGCGTGAACCCCTCTCTCCGCGCGCGCTCTTCCGCGGCGCGTCCTCTCTCACTCGCAGTATCTCTCGCTTCCTCTCCCGCTCGGCTCGTCGCGCTACCGCGGCGGGCTCGCTTCTGCACGGCGAAGATGCGCATTCATCACTACGTTTAGTGTTGTGTGCCGCGCTTCGTCTAGAACTCGTTTCCCGGATCGCGACGCGACTCCTGGTGTGGGAACAGGCGCGCGATGGCTGTGTCGGTACAGCAGCCCCGACAACACCTGGCAGAACGCGGCGGCGCTATGGTACCGGCATAGTCGCCTGCTAACCCTGCAGGGGAGCCACCGTTGCTCCGCGTGGTTGGCAGGTGAGGTTATATACCTCGGCGCTACAACAACAAGTGTTATTGTTCCTCTGCCACATTGCCAATTACAGCAAGGAACAATATTAATCGCGTATGTTTACGGTGCATCGTGTGCACGTGCAGCTAAACAAGCTACACGTTGAACTCAAAACATTCTGAACTTTCATTAGCGACTTATAAGCTTTAACAAAAATAGTAATTTTCAGTTATACAGTGTATACAGAGTGAGGGACTAAGAATTTAAATCCTATATATTTTAAACTAAACGGTTCCATAAGTTACAAAAAGAACCTAGCCGAGGTGATCAAAGGATCAAAAGAAAACCCATTTTTTTAGTTTTTGATTTTTAGCTTCAAAACTAGTATTCAAAACGGTTTAACATTTTTACAGCAAGTAGATATTATCATTTTCTATTATCATAATTTTTTTCAAAACGTTTGAATATTCAGTTTTGGAGATGATACATTATTTGAATTTAAAAAAAAAAAAACCCTTTTAATTATAGCAATTGAACAGAACGGTCAATATTAAAAATCTTGGAGGAAGCAATTTTATGCTCTTTTAGATACACTAATATTTTTTAGACGCAATAAGATGGCTATAAAATGGTCAGAATCACAAAAAAAAAAATTCTTGAATTTAGAATCAGAAATCATATATGTATGTCAAATTTTATTACGATAATACAATCCGTCGAGCGCGCACACACACACACACACACACAAAGCCATCCGCACGGAAATTTTCGAAAAATGCATGATATGAACTTCAAACACCTCCAAATGCATTTCTACGAAGTTTTAGCGCAACTGAAAATTTTACTATTACAAAGCTTCTTTACTCTCCAGGAGAAAGCAAAAGCAAGCTTGTTCAAAACAGAATTAATTAATACTCTTTTCGTTTACGTTTGTCTTAATTCACATAGTTGTGTAAAGTATAAGTAGTATTCTGTTTATTTTTTTAGCTTAATCTATTCAAATCAATTATTTTGAATATAAATTAGTGTTCATTCAGTAATTATTTGAATTATTTGATTTACAAATGAGTACTTTTTAAAATAAGATGTATCATTTAAAATTTTAATAGAATTATTAAGTAATAAGAGACAATTTTGGTGTCGTATTATTATTTCCTCACAAAAGAATAATTGTGATAATATATCGAATGTATCGAAATGTATATCGAATCACAAGTTATAACAGGCTTGTACCAAGCTGTGAAAACAAGAATTCCGCCGTAAAGTTTTATATAATATCGTAATTAGTTGTGTTTCAAATAATTGAATGGAGTGAAAACATCGAGAGTGAACGTCGCACCTGCGCAGTAATGCTTTGACTCAGAAAGCAGTTTCGCTATACCTAACCTTAAAATGGCATAATCCTACTTGAAGGTTTCGCTTTCTTCTTATTCACTTGAACTAAAGTGTTGTTTGATTGGTTATTCAAAAAAGGGAACGTTTGATAATCGATTTTGAATTTAAATTTGTACTTTGGATTGATTTTCGTGCATGCATGATCTCCTAATCTTAAAAACTTTCGTTATTATTCGTTATTATATAAATGAACCACTCGTTTGAATAGTGTTACCACCGCAACTGTTTTACTGATGTTTTTTCTGTCTCTTTTATTTTGTACTCTGTATAAACTGTCGTTGCCGTCGTCACCGTCGGGAGCCACGTTGTTTATTGCAACATTTGTTATCGTTGATGCAGCCTGAGCACAGAGGGTACAGCTGGAAAACTAGGTTGTTGGAGCTTCCAGGCTGCCAAATGAATCTGGCTGCCCTATCAACCGGCGAGAATCTTCTTGGCCGTAGTAGAGCTGGATGGCGTCTGGTGAGAGATGTCTCATGACGGGAGGCAAGGCATGGGATAACGCGTGGAGTGGGAAAGCGGTACGAGGGCTAAGATGTTGTCCGTGTGTAGAGAAGTCAGGTAGAAGAACATAAAAAGGAAGGAAATCAAAAGAAGAATATGTTAAAAGCGCCAAAACCGTCGACACCGGAGACCCTAACCCCCAAACTCGTTGAGCAAGGTGATACCTTCAGTGGTCTGAAGAGCATAATCACCGATGTGAACGAATACGCTAAAAGTAAGACAAACGTGCACGGTCCGATTAAAATTGGGCTCACAAAGGCATTGAAAGAGCTGGAGAAGATAGAAAAACAAGGTGTGTACCTATCAGAGGTACCGGAGCTTCGTCTGGGAGGAAATTCTTTGCTTCTACGAACGAACAGTCATAAGAATTGGCAAATGTGGCCAGCGCGAAAAGCACGGGGACTAATTCGTCAACTCAGCAAATGACAGAATACAAGCAGTAAAGGTAGAAGCAATAAAGGCATGTAAGGAAAAGAGGAGCATATCACAAAGCTGAAAAAGGAAGTAGATGACCAAGTCAGGGATTGTCAGTCCACACTAAAGAGCATAGAAGACATCGCAAAACATGCCCAAAAACTCAAAGTTTTGGTGACCCAGTTGAAGGAGATGCACAAAATGGGAGATAATAAGAATAACAGTTACGAACGTGGCATCAAGTATTATGAATATTATAATGAGGTACGGGAGAAAGCGAGAAGACGCGTACAAGGTCATCTCATATGAGATGCTGTACTTTCAAGCTCAAGGGCTAAGAGGCTGAAAAGTAGCATGACTAACAGCCCAGAAAAGAAGAGCGAAGAAAAGCAAAGCAGGAAGAGACAGCGACTATATAGTTATAATAACCTTTAATAATCATTATTTTTTAAGAAAAGTTCAACATTTAGTTTTCAAGTTTGTTAAGATGTGTAAAATATTCTTTTATTGATACAGATATAATCACCGATACATGATTCCTAATGACGACTACATTCCAACTAACTCACTCGACTTATACTACCGCTTTTATATCCACTCTTCATTTAGCGCATTTTTACAACTCAGCATTCTCTGCTGCTCAGTTCATCACACTGCTTAGCTGTGCCATATCTTTCCAGTGTATGGTGTATATTCCAGTATATTACAAAATAAATTAAATATTTCAACAGAGTTATAATAGTTAGGATAGTTTGCTGAACGCGTCTAAAATCAGTAGTAATCGAAAAATCGCCATGAATAAACCGCACATGCGTTACTGAAAATCTTGTTTTTCACGAACCGCTGAAAAATAGAAAAAACAAGCATAGGTATAGATTAAAATTCATTAAATAGAAGCTGAGATCCAAGCAATCCAGTTTTTAGGTACTCACCCCGTATAAAGAGTTTCGAAGAAACTTCTTATACCCAGGGCGAACGCCTATTGGATTTGACCAAAAATGTGTGTTTTTTTTTTTAATTCTTTCTGAGCCATTTTTTAGAAAAATGGTTTTTTCATAAAAGTATTCTGGCTATTTTGTAGAAAATTAAATACTGAACAAATTCACAGCTTTTTGCTTCTCAACTTTCTCCTTTATGTGTTTGTACTGATTGTGTAACTTGTTCAAATGAATCGCTTGATTCTTGAGCCGTCTTTCATTTTTCAACTGTCCTTTTGATGTCTCAATTTCATTGATTTTTGAAATCTGCAAAAGTGATTTGGAACAAATTAATTAACAAGGGATCATACAAGTTTCAAATGTATACGTAGAACCACTTTTGAAATGTGCAATTTTTAATCAAAGAAATATCGAAAAACTCCATTTATGTAAAAGTGTTGTACTGTAGACTTGAAATTTGATATCCAAGTCCTTGTCACGTATTTCAACATATTTCTGAAGTTTAGTGACTCATCCTTAACCAGAAGATCTAGTTTGTTTTTAATTAACGCTTTTGGCGCAAGAAATTTACAACAAAGTACATCTTCTGGCTGTAGTAAATTCTCCAACTTTCAGAAATATGTTAAAAAACATTACAAGGGAACGTACATCAAGTTTTAAGTATACTTGATGCACTAAATTTAAAATATCTAATTTTCAGTCACACAAATCTTACAAAACTGAATTTATTCTCCTGTATGTATACACTACATGAACATTCACTCATGTTACTTTTTACATAACGTTTAAATAAAAGCTAGCCTCTTTCTTTGTATCATCTTCTGAATTATGGCTTGAAAAACTTTTTGTTTCTATACCTCCAATTGACTCATCACCCGATGAAAATAAGTCATGGTCGTCCGTTCTTGGCTTCTTTTTCTTCTTTACAAGTACTATGATCATCAGTAGCAGTCAACTATCTAGCATACTCATCCAGAATATCACTCGTAGCTTTAGCTCCGGCTTTTTTGTTCTTTGACTCTGCTTTCTGGAATCATAATGATAAATAAAAAAATCATTCTATCTTAATTTTTGCATCGATTCATCCAGTGCAAACAGGTACTTTAGCTAGCTTCTTTGCTGTTTTCCTACTATTCATCTGTGATGGATTATTGTCTATCTCTAGGTCTGATGTGTTCAATTGAGGCACAATGAGTCGATGAGCTTTAACAAATTCTTTTCAAAGTCTTATAAACAAATTTTATAACTAAGATATTACAAAATAATATATGTACGCTTTTTACTGGATCATTTTACTGCAATGCATGTAATATATTAAACTAACCTGCAAATGAGAGAATTTGACAAGCCATTTTTTTGGGCCATTGCTGAACTTGATCGTGCATATTAAAGGTTTTGAAGCAGTCTCTTTAGATTGATGCCCAACATCATCATATTCGAAATCTTTAATTTGTGTCTCATGTATTGAATAATAGTTCTTGCTTGCTTTGTTATAAACGTAAGCATACATTTTGTAAATAAATAAATAACAAACAAAATCATATCTACTGTACTGACTACTTGACCATTTGCCATAGACAATAGATTGCAAACCGTATCCGTGTGATATACATTTTTAATACCCTAGTAGTATTCATCCACGCCAGCAGGCGGTGCTAACGAATCTCCGGATTGTTATGATTCTTGAGTATATACTCGATTCCGACTCCGACTGCCGAAGCGACAACACCTCCCAAATACACAGCTTCACAACAAACAAATAGACCGAGACCGCTTGTCGACGACCGTGCCACCAAAGCCTCTTACTGACGCCAATTCAACCTGTAACAGAGGGATTAAATTCGTTATTGAACTTATTGTTAAGGTATGTGCTCTGTTGGGACTGAATTTTGATGCTGTTACCAATTACACCGAAACGTAGAAGGCCGGAATCTCCTACAGTCCAAATGGACGATGAGATAGAGGCAAGTGGCTAAACGAATCAAAACACAATAGCCTTAATTAGCGCTATACAAACATACCCCAATATAAATACCAATGTTATAAGTGCCAAATTTGAGAGCAAGTGCGCGATTATGAACGCGTCCATCCAACAGAACAACAATTTGTGCAGAGCGAGTTTTACCTTAATAGAAGCCATCACCAAAGAAAAAAGGAAAGATTAAATATCTTCCTTCTTAACTCTAGTTTTAACAATAGTCCTTATATTTATTTTACTCGTGAGCATGGTTTTATTAAAGATAAGTTTTATACATCCCTCGAATTAAATTTTGAAAACGACTGCGTGCTCTGTGTAAATAGACCTATCAACAAGAAACCAAACAAGTATACGAATAAATCCACTAATCAAAATAGGTCCTTTAAATACTCTCGTAATGACGCACACTTGTGGCATCAATACTCTCTCGGATTGGTATCAAAATGCGTGAGCCTCTGTGGAATTATACAGCACCAACAACAAGTAACCAGCCCTTGTAAAACCTTCCGTATTCAAAGGAATCAAAATGGCCCAACAAACACAATTTGATATTCTGCAATGGAATTGTCGTAGCCTGAAGGGCAAAAACTACGAACTGGAAATGCTCCTTAATGATTTCTCTGTAGCCTGTTTACAGGAAACATGGCTTAAAGGCCAGGAAATTATGCGACTTAAAGGATTCAACTGTATTAGGAAAGATCGGATAACCGACACGAACGGGGGCGGACTATTAACCGCGATAAGAGATAATCTCAACTACAAAACTATTTCACTGAACCGAGAACGGTTTCGAAATTTTAGCTACGAAAATTAAATTTCAAAGTTCAACCTACAAAGTATTTAATATCTACCGTGATCACCGGATTATCCCCGAAAAATCGGTACCTAGTGAATTAATTAATTGCATTGATCAATTTAAAAATGTTATAATCTGCGGAGATTTCAACGCACATCAAATTTTAATCTGAGGTCACGAATCCCACAGAGGCTTACGAAAAAATTACTAATTGTATAATAGTATCCATTAAGGAGGCGGGAGCGAAAATATCCAAAGGCGAACGAATAATAAAGAACCCCAAACCTATAAGGTGGTCTTCGGAACTGGATTCGGCAGTCGAAAACAGAAAAAATGCCACTGCGGAATACCGTAAAAACCGCAACCTAAATACGTCCACAAAATACGTAGAGACAAATGAACAATTTAAGCTCATAGCTAAAAAAAACAAACAAGAGTACACAAAAGAATACTTGCAATCATTGAGCCCGACGTCCAAAACTAAAACTGTTTGGGAATCCATCAAAGGCCTAAAACGATATCTAGCAACGCCAAATAGGATAAATAATCTTGATAACGAAGATCCAAAAATTAAAAACACCATCCAAATGATCTGCTCCAGTACTCACTCAAATCCGATCCCTATCCCACCTGACATTTACAATCACCACCTTGATCAACCAATATCCCAAGGTGAATTTTATGCGGCTATAGATTCCCTAAAAGATTTAATATCAAATGAAATTTTAAAAATCTACCGAAATTAGTCGAAGAAAGTACCAGAAAAATCTTCAATTCTATACTGGAACAAAATACTTTTCCCCCACAATGGTCCGAATATATTACGATACTTATCCCCAAACCGGGCAACAAATGGTACAGACCCATTGCCTTGGCCTCCAACCTCCTAAAACTTCTGGAAATAATCATCAAAAAAAGGTTAGACTGGTACGTAGAAAATGATTATATAATTCCTCCCTCACAATTTGGTTTTCGCAAACAAAAATTTACCCAAGATAGTGCAACCCTCCTAGCCAGTAAGGCTTACCTCTCCCTATCTAAAAAACAAGTCTTCGCTGTCCCCATGCTTCATATCGAAGGAGCCTTTGACAATGTGGACCCTAACACTCTTATACAAGACCTCATTGAACTGAAGATTGGTAGCAAAACCACTGCTTTCATCCCAGAAAATAGTAAGTTTTAGAAACATATCCTTCGACCTCAACAAGAAACATATTGAAGACAAATCCACCATAAAAGGACTCCCACAAGGCTCGGTTCTAAGCCCTATTCTCTCCAATATCTACGTTAGGGAAATTGTCTGCAACATGGAGCAATGTAGCAACTGCCAGTTTGCTGATGACTGTGCAATTGCCTTCACACACTCCAATCCACTAAGGGCAGCTGAGGCCATCGAGGAAGGTGCTAACCAGCTTAGGTACTGGCTTAAACAAAGAGGCCTAAATATTGCCCCACACAAGTCTCAGTTCATTCTGATAAACAACAGAAGAAAATCCTTAAAACACATAAAAATAGAAATAGATAAAACAGACATCTTCCCTGCAGACCAAGTAAAATTCTTAGGTGTAATTTTCAACTCTAAATTGAGATGGTTACCCCACATCAAAGACATTAAAACTAGAGCAATGAGTACCTTAAACATTCTCAAAGCCTTTTCAAATAAAAAGTTCAGAGTTAAACCTCCCTTACTTTTAAATACATACAAAGCCCTCACTAGGTCCATCCTGGAATGGGGATGCTCATGCTTCTCAAACGCAGCTAACTGTCACCTTAAAAAGCTCGAATCAGTCCTGTTGTAATATAGTAAGTATTATAATCTTGATTATAAGTACCAAAACGGTACTCGTCGCGCCATCTATTGGTTCGCGACGATTTCGTGCAGTCAGACGAGCTCATGCGAGAGCAAGTGAACTGCGCATGCCTCGCATGTACAATCTAAGCGCCGACTACGCTGTATACTATGTACTCTCCCTCTGCTGTTAGACTCCGATGTGAGCGGACGCATTCACCGAGGCTACTGCCGACTACTTACAATATATTACATTATTATTTAAACCTCACAGTGTTAATTTATTTATCCACTATAGCGGAAAGATACAATAGATCTGCAATAGATATGGGCAGATGCTTAATGCGAGAAGCTAAAATTCACAGGCGTTACTGGCCCGAAATAATGAAAACGGTTGCGTATGTAAAGACCGTATTTGATAGAGATACGGGCTGCGCGATTTTTCAAATAATTACTTATTCGCGAGAACTAGCATAAGCTCGAGAGCTTTATTGTTTCTAGAGATACTTGAATTAAATGGATGGACTGGATATCTAGATGTATAATATATATCTAAAAGCACAAGTGAACGCGTGGCTGTCGAGTTGGTGGGACATGCGCGGACACTCTCGTGCGCGGACTGTAGTCTGTCCACTTTTAGTAAAAGATACTGAGTCCGCTTTTATACTTACTTGCGGACGTTGTGGATGTCCTGGAGTTCTTACCTTTGTGACTATTGATGTTGTAGGCACTTGATTATCCTTCTATTTACTTCTTGAGGATTTAGGTTGTTTTAGATTACTCTTAATTAATAAAATAATAATTGTAGAAACTGATTAAATTGTTATCTTTGTTTTATTGGGGACAACCCAGAACTCAGCGGACAATACAGTTTCTTACAGGATGTTATTGCTTGTGCGTTGGTATCTTATAGTTACTTTGACGTTGGTACAATTAAACTTAACTTACAGTATATTCGTTCTAATTTGTAACCTGGAACTGGATAGTCCTCCGAGGCATGACAGATGCTAATTGATCTTACTCTACACGATTACTCGTGGCTAATTTATGTACTGTTAATCTAATTTGCTCTACGGTTTCCCACTAACGCCGGTTTGCTATCGACGGGTCCTTCGCCTGTTGCACGATGCAGACTCTCAAACCAGAAAACAAGGAGTTCTACTATAACTTGTACACAGAGTTTGAGTGTTTTCTAGACACTCAATATGCGATGCGTACAGAGGTATAGCACTCGTACTCGCTAACCGGATACAGCTACACGACGACAAGTTACTTATACAAAAGGCGCTCCGTGGATCGTTTCCTAGCTTTTTAAAGCCTCGGTGACAATTCAAGGAGTTGTGAATATGATGTAAATTCTAATCAAACAAAATCTCTTATGTCTACTCAGACCTTCGGGGAAAGTAGAGATAACAAATTAATTTTTGATATCGTTGAAAATGATAATTCAAGTTGAAAAGTACAAAGAAAATCTAATAGAAAGAAAAGTCCTGTAAATAAGTATGGAAATCCTGTAACTCATTTTATTTATGTAAATTAAATTGATGCAAATGTACTGAATACATTCGAGGAGGCGTTAAACTCCAGCGAATATAAACAATGGAAAATTGCAATTGACTCAGAGATAAATAGTCTAAACAAAAATAATACTTGGCAAATTGTTGAAAGACCAAATAATAAACAAGTTATTGATGTAAAATGGGTCTACAAAAAGAAAAATAATAATGTTTATAAAGCTAGATTAGTTGTAAGAGGTTTTCAGCAAAGAGAATACATTGAAAATGTTTATTCGCCAGTAGGTAGAATGCAAACTTTGAAAATTCTACTGTCATATAGTTGTAAAAATAACTTGTTTATTGAACAAATGAATGTTGAGACAGCATTCTTAAATGGTGATGTAAAATCAGAAATATACATAAATCAACCGACAGTTTATGAAACAGATGACAATAAAGTTTACGAATTGCAAAAGGCACTATATGGTCTCAGAGAAAGCCCAAGAGCTTGGTATGAATGCTTCAAGGAATTCATAGAAAGTTTAAATTTCGTAAGAAGCAATTATGATAATTGTTTATATGTAAATGATACAAGCAAAGATCCAATATATATACTAGTCTTTGTAGATGATCTCTTAATTTGTTGCAAAGACAAAAATAAAATAAAAAAAGTCAAAGTTAGTCTGGTGAAAAGATTTGCAATGAAAGATTTAGGCAAAATAAGCCAATATAGAGGTATTGATATAGATTATAGTGATGATAGACATAAGATGACCTTAAGTCAAACCAAATATATTGAATCTTTAGCTATAAAATACACTTTAGAAAATGCCAAACTGTATGATACTCCAATGGAGACTAACCTAAAACTATAACAAGCTAGTAATATTGATGAAAATATAAAATACAAAAATTTGATCTCCGAATTATTATATATAAGTACAGGCACAAGGCCAGACATTGCGTTTAGCGTAAATTACTTAAGTCGATACCAAAATTGCTACGACCAAACACATTATAAATATGCATTAAGAATTTTAAAGTATTTATATAAAACTAAAGATCTCAAATTAACGTACTGCGATAACGTAAATAGCGAAATATTAGATTGTATGGTAGATTCTGATTACACAGGCGATAGTGTAGATAGAAAATCTACAACAGGTTTTGTAATTAGATTATTTGGTAACTTAATTTTTTTGGAAAACACATAAATAAACAACGGTAACAAAATGTTCAACTTTTGCAGAATATACTTTTACTTTCTGCAATGTCCGAAGCAGTAACATAAGTACTGTTTATCTAAAATTTATTAAGCTAATCATTTGATATAAAATTTGTTAATCCGATTAATATGTACGAGGATAACTCAGGTGCAATTGCGATTGCAAAATACGGTAATTTTACAAAGAATTCGAAGCACAGTGAAGTACAATATCATTATATTAATGAAAATGATGAAAATGGTATTATTGATATTATAAAAATAGACTCTCAATTTAATTTAGCAGATATGTTAACAAAAGGTCTCGATAAGACAAAATTTATAAAAAATAGACAAGCATTAAACTTGGTATGAACTTGCTAAAATACATTGAACTTAGACTTCAACTAGGCAACATACCATGCAAATATATTATACAGGGTGACCCAATTTAAACGGGCACCGCTCATAACTTGTCAGGGACAGCCACAATCGAAAAAATGGTGGAGACCAAAGTTGTAGAATATCGAAGGGGCAACCCGATGGTGACCTTGGATTTGACCTTGAACGCGTTTTTCAAGGTCATTTGAAGGTCAACTTTGGATTTTCAAATATGAACCCCATTCTTTTATTGCGGGAATAGAAAGAGCGGTAAATTTTACGTTCAGAATGGTATGTTCGGTTGCGGCACTGAAGGTCATCTCAATGTCCCGCAGCCAGAATGAAACCCCGCCTACGCAATTCCTCTAGCAACGCCAAATTAAAAAAAAGTGGTAGAGACCATAGTTGTTGTATAGGAAGGGGGCGGGAGAATTGTGACCTCGAATTTGAGCCAGTCCTACAAGGTCATTTCAAGGTCAAATTATTTTTTTTCAAACAGCACCCACTTAATCGGCCGGTGTCTTCACGTCTTGCCTTCATCGGCCGGATCAAAATGGGACCTGAAAATCCACCCTGCTACGTCCTCGTCGTGGATCCTGGACATCAAGTTTTATAATGATGACAAAACTCAGGAAATGGTACGCTAAATGATTAAAATCTTTTCTTCTATTTTAAATTTACTACTTCGTTTAAAGTGCAACATTTTACACGCTTTCAGGATCCGGAGTCGAAAAAGTGGGTGCTGTTTGAAAAAAAATAATTTGACCTTGAAATGACCTTGTAGGACTGGCTCAAATTCGAGGTCACAATTCTCCCCCCCCCCCC
>QLSS01000084.1:430864-479822 GCA_024372645.1 Trichomalopsis sarcophagae
CCCCCCCCCCCCCACTATACAACAACTTTGGTCTCTACCACTTTTTTTTAATTTGGCGTTGCTAGAGGAATTACGTAGGCGGGGTTTCATTCTGGCTGCAGGACATTGAGATGACCTTCAGTACAGCAACCGAACATATATCTCATCAAGATTATAAACTTAAGGAAGCGTGTTGTAATATAGTAAGTATTATAATCTTGATTATAAGTACCAAAACGGTTGGTTCGCGACGATTTCGTGCAGTCAGACGAGCTCATGCGATAGCAAGTGAACTGCGCATGCCCCGCGTGTACAATCTAAGCACCGACTACGCTGTATACTCTGTACTCTCTCTCTCTCTCTCTCCTCTCTCTCTCTCTCTCCTCTCTCTCTCTCTCTCTCCTCTCTCTCTCTCTCTCTCTCTCTTTCTCTTTCTCTCTCTAATAGAATCTCTCTGCTGTTAGACTCCGATGTGAGCGGACGCATTCACCGAGGCTAATGCCGACTACCTACAATATATCACGTTATTATTTAAACCTCACAGTGTTAATTTATTTATCCACTATTCCAACAGGTCCACAACACAGAAGTGAAAATATGCCTGGGCATCCCGAGATTTTCATCCAACATCCTTGCTCTCAATGCAGCTGGAGAAACCACACTCGAACACCGCAGGGAAATCCTAATAAAGAAATACATTATGAAATCAGCAAGCATTAAAAAAAAACCTCATAAATTACATCAATTCAATAACAGAAATAGTAGAAAAAGACACTAAAAAAAAATCCAAATTTATCATGAAAACCATAATAAAGTACTATAAAGAAATAAAAGACACATTACCTGTTATATTCCAAACAGAACTACCTATCCCATACGAATTTCCTCTTGAATGCCAAGACACAGACATCGACGTCAAGAATATCGCCTGGGATTCGGCAAGCGAAGTTGGTATAAGTTTGAACCAGCTAGTTCTACGGAATTTTCCAGCTTGCGATAGAATCTTTGTTGATCCATCCTCTCAAGCAGGACAGTCAGGGACTGGCCGTATACCATGAAAATCAAAACAATGTAGTAAAATATAAAATCAAATACTCTTCCACTAGTACAGAATCTGAGACCTACGCAATATTAATGGCACTCCGATACATTAAAAATAGAAACCTTAAGGACTCAACTATCTTTTCCGACTCGAAAACCGCAATTCACCTTATGAAAAATACAACCTGCAATGCCACCACCTCAGCCTTTATCTTGGAATGCAAACTGAACATCCAGTTCATCCAATAAAATAAAAACAAAGTTAGTCTAGTCTGGATACCTGGCCACAGCGATAGTACAGGCAACACCACAGCAGCTAGGGAAGCAAAAAAATTCCATAGAACTGAACGATACATTAACATTTAAAACCAACTGGTATGAATTGTTTATCTCTCAAATCCACCTGCTCGATGCCAAGTGGCATAACTTTCACTCAAAGCAGCTTGACAAAAAAAGGAAAGGATTACCTCAAAAAACTAACATTCACTCATCCAAACAACCTCAAAAAAATCCTTAATAACCTCAACAAAGAACAGATCAGTATTTACCTTAGAATCCTCACAGCCTCTCACTGCACTCCAGAAAAACTATTTAAAATAAACCTGCTTGACAGCCCCACGTGCATCTGTGGACACGAATTCTGCGACCTGTAACACTTAACATGGGAGTGTAATCAATACATTATTACGAATTAAAAGAAACCCGAAGAATTCAAAACAATACTATTACCTTTGACAACAACTCTATCCTGGCTTCTGTGGACGCACTGTTCATACAATCATTATGCGAATTCTACATAAAGGCGGGCATTAGAATTTAGTCACCTATAGCAGATCACCTGTCACTTCTCTCGCGTGCTCGATGAGCTCGCTTTTACGCGGGTGGAGGTGAGAGGTTAAAAGGCCTACACTGAACACAACCACAAACACTACAAGAGGCCACAACGATAAGGAATAACAAAGTAAACTACTCCAAAGAACCACTCAAGGACCACAGGGCGTATTTAAAAAAAAATATATATACTCAAGGATCTTTATCCGTACGGTCGCTGGTTGTATATCTCGTGTTTATATCGTTGAATGCTTGTGTACATATGTTATACGTATTTTTGCTTTACAAAAAACTTATATTACGAGTGGCTTATTTACAAATAAAAATATTGATGAAATATTCGTTTAATAAATACGTAAATAGTGCGAGCAGTCTTTTTATAATAAGTGTATTTGTCTGTAAATTAAAAAAATTGCAAATAGGTTAGGAAATAAAGTTCGCAAAAGTTGGATGAATCTGAAATCAGCACCGACTATTGCCCGTTCTAGTAAATACAAACAGAAGCAAGATCGATTGAAAACACTTCGTCATGTAAGTCCATGTATAAAATATAAACAAATGTCCATTTGTATAAATTCCAAAACATATATTTTCATTTTCATTTACAAAATATTTATGTATTTGATATTTAGGATGTCTGTAATGATTACGGTTTCTGAAGAGAGTTCTGATTCTGACGTTGAGAATAAAAAGTTCACTCAGTATCAACAGTCAAAAATCGAAGCACATGACAAAGAAACGGAAACAATAGAAATTGATGAGCCTTGCCGTATCCATGAATGTTGATAGAGAAAACGAAACCTACTATGGAGCAGACTGGATAAATGCAAGAATTTGCATATATAACCTTTTATAAGATGATCAACACTAATTACATTTTTACAAACCTCTTTTCAAAGGTGATATTGGCATCTACAAAAATATTATCGGAAAAATATTCATCAGATGTATAAGATACAGAACACAGTGACTTTGAACGGAAATCAAAGGTAATTTCACATGTACATCATATAACCTGTTAACTGAAGTTAAATATTGAATTTGCTTCTCTTTAATAGATGCAGAGAAAGTCTAATAAAGATAAATTGTATTTAAACCAACGAATAAATGAAAAAACAAATATCAGTAATGGCTAAGCTTTATTGATGTGCATGCTTTTGGGAGTTCGACACTCGGTAACCTGGGAAGCTATAACATATATTTTCAATTTAATCAATAAATTGTTTGATAAAGATGTGTTGAATGTATGTATGCAAAATAGTTGGTTTGTTTACCACGTATATTGCACAGAATGTAAATATTTTATTGGAAACCGAACAGAACTAACAGATGTTTTAACTTGTTCATCGTGCTCATTGCCAATTCAAGATGCGAAGAAAGTACCGTATTTTTTGACGTTGAATGTTCAATCTCAAATAGTAGCTCTACTAGAAAATCCACTTGTTCAGCTTTACATAAACGATAAGAATAATCGTCAAAAATTTGACGAAGAAAATTTAGAAGATATGTATGACGGTGATGTATACAAGTCACTTTCATCGCCAAATAAAATTTTATCACAAGAAACTAACTTTTCATACACGTTTAATACAGATGGCTGTAGTGCAAGTGATTCTAGTTCAACAAGTATCTGGCCAGTATATTTAAGATTAAACGAATTACCTCCTCAAATCAGAAATGAATATTTAATATTGGCAGGCTTATGGGTCAATCAGGAAAAACCAATCGTTTCTACAACCTCTAGTTGATGAGTTCAACAAATTATCATCTGAAGGAGTAGAATGGACATTTAACAAACAAACAATAACATCCAAAATAATTCCCTTATGCTGTTGTGTTGACTCTGTGTGCCGATGCAGTTTATTAAACATGAAACAATATAATGGAATACATGGATGTACGTTTTGCTATCACCCTACAGAAAGTGTTAACGGTCTTAGAAAGTATCCAATTTCTACAAATATTCCTCTGTTACGAACACATACGAATATAAGCAACAATATGCTGGCTACAAGACAAGTAAATCAACAAACCGGAAAAGTAGAAATTGTTGAAGTTCAGGGAGTAAAAGAAGCCTCAGCATTACTTAATTTAAATTACTTTAATTTGGAGATGGCATGTCGCAAGATAGCATGCACTGCGTATTTCTGGGAGTCACTGAACAGTATACAAATATGATTTTGAGTAACGTTAATACTCCATACTACGTTGGATCAGCAAGCCATTTAAAAATTATTGATACTCGACTACTTGCCATAAAGGCTCCCAAAGTAATTACAAGAACTCCAAGATCTTTGAAAGTACGTAGTTCCTGGAAAGCATCTGAGTGGCGATCGTAGTTTCTTTATTACTCTTTTATATACTTATTAGATATGTTACCTTTAAAATATTTAAAAAATTTATCAAAATTGGTATGTGAAATAGAAATATTGTTACGAGACTCAATAAGTAATAACATGTTAATTACAGATAATCAATTTCTCACAGAATTTGTCATTGAATTTCAAGAAATATTTAGGAAAGAAAATATGACGTATAATATACATTTATTGTTACAATTATCAAAGAGCGTTAAGAATTTAGGACCATTAAATGTGCATGATGCATTTTGTTTTGAAAATGAGAACCGTATACTGTTAAACATGAAAAAAAGTCCAACATGCATTGCAGTGCAAATAGCAAAAAGAAATCTATTGTACAAAAATATACCGCTTTTTTCAACCTACTTTAGTATTGGGCTACGAGTTTTGGAATTCACAGAAAAATTTGAAAATCGCATAAAGGCTTTTATAAAAGTAGACAATACAGTTGTGCTTGGTACAAGAAAGCATCTTGTATTCAATGAAAATGAGCAAAAATTAAATTATTCTGGTGATTATCTAAGCTATCAAAAATTCATACACAAACACATTAGATATTCAACAAGGATGTACGCACAGAATATTAAAGTAGATGATTCTGTGATAGAATTATTTTCTGGAGAA
The DNA here is from genome assembly GCA_024372645.1 of Trichomalopsis sarcophagae. Taxonomy (NCBI): domain Eukaryota; kingdom Metazoa; phylum Arthropoda; class Insecta; order Hymenoptera; family Pteromalidae; genus Trichomalopsis; species Trichomalopsis sarcophagae. Next base: position 435,700 of record QLSS01000084.1, read on the forward strand.
AAGGAAATCATAACAAATATTTCTGTAATTGAAGAAACCGAACATAAAATTATAGTAGTATTTTATAATCCTATTAAAATATCAAATGTTCGTACTAAAGAATGTTTGATAGAACACAATGAGTTGCGAGCATGTAAACCAAATGATATAAAAGGCCAATGTATTTTAACGGAAGTGAATGAAAAAAATAATATTTGTACTCTTTTGAAACGTTGTTTTGGAGACTAATAAATAAATGTAAAAATTATACCTATAACATAATTATTTTATTGCCCTATTTAACTGCCCTATATTTTATTAATTTTTATTTGTTTATAATAACAAAGATAGTGCATATATTATAGAAACGGGAGAGGCGACTAAAAGGTTTTTTTAAAGCTATGATTATATGTGTGTATATGAGTGCTCAAATCATCATCTGAGTTCGAAGAAGTTACTTCTTCTTTCGTGTATTATTAAGAAAAGAAGGACACACATATGAGAGTGTTTTTTTATATACAAGAGAAATAAAGTAAAAATGAATATTATCAAATTTTTTAGAAATTTCAGAATATCTTCACAAAATACATTAAAAAATAATTTATACATTGTATTAGGAAAAATAAATTAATGTTGAGAAAAACTAAGAAATATTAAAAAAAGGTAATAAAGTTTGAAATTTATTCAGAAAAACTAAGAAAACATTGATACAGCGTTGTATGCATTGACTAAGAACAGTAAATAAATGTTAAGAAAAACTAAGAAACATTAAGAAAAAATAATAAAAAATGAAAAGTACGAAGAAAAACTAAGAATACCTAATAAATTTGTCCATTAACATAGAGTAATTCTTAGAATTTCTTTAAATTACTTTACATTGCTCAATAATTTTTTGTATTTCTTAAAGTTTCATAGTTTTTCTTAGTTTTAATTTCTGCCAGGGATATGTATCTATATATACATATATTTAATATTTTATCCCTCTGTGTAACCTTAAATCTTGAGAAAATATGAATTGTTTTAACTCTTACTATATTAAACACTTGCGCATACTTTTACTAATTTTTATACGAAGTGACCTTATATTACACTTCGTACTTTCTTGATCGAACTTGTTGCACTTAAACTAACTATATGTATTGAATATACTATATTTTACACTACGCCTAGCCTAAATTAAAAAAATAAAAACTTATGTTACATGTCATACTTGCTTGAACCAATTTTTATTACTAAAACTCTACTATATAGTATTCTTAATACACACACACACACACACACATATATATATATATATATATATATATATATTCTGACAGTGCACACGCACACGCCACGAAAAGCGTGCGCACAGCACACACATATACACACTACACTACACGCGCCTGCGAGACGCATGCCGAGGCGACAGGAGTCGCCCGCAAAGCACAAACAAGGTAGGTGCGAGAGAGAAAGAAAGAGAGAGAGAGATTATAGCGCGACACGAAAGCCAGCGCTATACCAAAAACGGCGCTAAGTCTCCGAGAGAGAGAATCGGATACACTCCGAAGAGCCGAGAGTGGGAAGCCGAAATACCAGGCAGCAAGCACCAGCCTGGTCACTCGACGAGGCGAGCAGCGGACGGAACGGGGCTTCTCTTGAGCAGCTCCGATCGGCCAGGGCAAGCATCAGACCGACCGGAGAACGAAAGGCGCGACCAAGGGCGTATATTCCTGGGCACGAGAGCGAGAGAAGGCAGGGCGCAGCGAGCTCGACAGTCAACGCCAGGGTCAAAGCAGCGTGCGGACAACTACAGCATCGCAACGAAGATTATCGGTGCACCGATCACTTATAAGTGTCGGCGCGCAGCGGTTCTGTTACTCTCCCCTCTCTCTCTCTCTCTCTCTCTCTCTCTCTCGCGAAAGGCGCATCACGCAAATAGCGTGATAGTCGCATTAGTTAGGTTAATTAGAGTATAACCTCGGTACGCGTCTCGAACCGGTAACAAACACACGAGTAAAGAAAAACCCAGACCGAGCGACGGCCGGAAGAGAAGTTCCATTGTTGATTTGGATAAATAAATAGTATAGTCCGACGAGATCAGCCCGAATGAGTAAATTACGAATGTGTTGAACAGTAGACTTTATTTTGCATGCATATTCCGCTTCCAGTTTTATTTCTAGCAAGCCAAGCTGAAAAGGATCCAGCCACTCTCCGCGGTCCGTTAATAGCGGAGACAGTGAGATAGCCGTGGCCAATTCGTTGTCGTCAAATTGACAACTTTTGCGACAATTTAGTCCCCTGCGCGCCTGTCCGAAGCTTGGCAGGACACAACCCCAATAATCACGCGCGAGCAGGGGGGTAGAAATTTCACAATATATATATAGAAATTTCAAATATATATATATATATATATATATATATATATATATATATATATATAGATTTAGAAATTGTTTAGTAGTTATCTTAACATTGTATATTGACTCACGCATTCTAAAATTTATGAAAATGGCGGTCACGAGACAAAACAATTCTTTAAATCATCACATCTCTTGGAGAAAGCGTACTGCTGAAGTAGTTTGAGGTATAAATTACTCTCAAAACTTGTAAGAGAGAAGAACACTGCGCACTTATCTAGATATACTGATAGCATGGGATGAAAACTTTGAATAGTTGTATTTTAAAAAAAAGCTTGTTTGCACTATCCAACTTTTTTTCATGATTTGTATGCTATTTCACACCATAAGCTAGTTTATTACAAATATTCTAAGATAACTCGCTTCGCAATTCAACTAAACGTTCTTAAAATTCGGACTTGGTATAGGCTTCTCATGTTAAAATACAAAATGGTCAAGGTTCAATATCTTTAAAAATAATATCGCTTAGGGGTACAAAAATACCACGTTGTAAAGGACACTTAATTGAACATGTAAACAAAGTTTGAGCGATATCCTAAAGAAAGAAATATTACGGTGAACTACCTTGATGAAGTTGGCAACGGTTTTTAAACAATTTTAAATTATTATAGCTCTATTGCCATGTTTAACTACTGTAAAAGTTTACCTAAAATCGCACGAAACAATCATTAATTTATTTCCGAAAACAATATTATTTTTACATAAATCTCTAAATATAATTTTTATTCAAATACAAAAACCCCTGCCAATTCATTGGCACGTAGCTTCCTCAACTAAATTTATAGTTCTAATAGATAAATCATTTTGACATAAATTAATAGGGAGGGACTTTAACGACGTGCAACGAAATCCCTATAAAAGGTAGCAAAAGTTTTTAGAAAAATCAGTTTTTACATTTTAGTTCTTTACTTGTAAACCGCTTGACGAAATCGTTTACATTTTAGCAGCAAATAGGTTTTTTTATGATTAATCAGCAAATAACATTTTGAAGCATTTTACTGCACTGTTTTAGAGATATGAGAAATCAAAAAATTTTCAAAAAAAATTGAAATCTTGATATAATAAGAACCATAGGGGTCTAACCAAGACACATAAAATATCTACTTTTTCCCAAAATCTCAATTGCAATAAAGCCTTTTTATTTCCGTAATCGAGGCACAAAAAAAACTCATTTTTTCCAGTTCTCGATTTTTTTACTGAAAAAATAAGTAGTCAAATCACTTGAAATTTTGATGGGATTCGTGAGGTTATGATGTTTAGTTTCAGAGATATGAATTTTAAAAAAATCACCTTTTTCATTTTATCTGCCAAACAAAGTAATCGATCCTGAGGACCAAACGGGAAAAAGTAGGTCATTTTATTCTATTTCAAATGCATATTAGCTGAATTGTTTGTAACGATGGGATGATTTAAAAAAAAAACGCAAAATAGTGTTTTTTAAATATCAAATATTGGCCATAAAATAAATAATAGTTAGAACAATAAAAAATAAATATTTTTCCCGAATTCAGAATCCAAAAATATACATGCATGTCAAATTTTATTGATATTCACTGAGTAGTTCCAAAAATATTATGGTATACATACACACACATCCATACAGACATTTTCTAAAAACACGTGATTTGAACTTCTAACACAGCAAAAAGTATTCTCTAGAAGTTTTGACGAAACTCAAAATTTTACTATTACAAAGCTTCCTCCAGGAGGAAGCCAAAATAATTTATAATATACATATCTGTAGATTTTGTTTTGATAAAAGGTATTTTGGAAATATTTATTTGTGCAGGTATGCTCTTCATTCAAAGTTATGTCCTTGTGAATATTAAATGACGAATGCTGCACAGATTTATGAATACAAAATCTAATCTGTAGTTTTGTTCGAGATCAAAGGGTTGCTGCTAATTATTTTATTGACATCGAACAAACTGTACATGTAAAAACTTTACACAAACATATTTTCCTACACAGAAAAATTCTACACGGATATTTTTTACTTCGATATGCTCTACACCGATTTTTATTATTTTACTACACATTCTTAGCCTTGTTGCTAGGTATACATTTTCTAGTAATTCATATAAAATGTCTCGAAGTAATCTCAAAAAGTTTACCCCATTCACGTTCTCTTCGAAGAAATAAGGACCAATCAAATAGCCATTGATGATTCCACACCAGACCATAACACTTCAGCGGTGTTGATTGTCTATGGGCCTGAACCAATGAGGATTTTCATCTGACCAATAATGGCAATTATGTCTATTCAATTCTCCAGTGTTTCTGAATGTTGATTGATCTAAAAAAAGAACGTGCCTGAAAAAATCTTGATCTTGTTGAATCATTCGTATTGCCTATCGACAAAAACGTACTCGCAAAATCATATCATTTGGAGTTAACTGTTGTGTTAATTTTATGTGATAAGAATGATATCTTCTCGCTCTCAATATTCGGGAGGCTGTTGATTGAGGTATACCTATTTCTCTTTCTATTTGTCGAGTACTAATGTGAGGATCAAGATGAATAATCTCTAGAATGGTAATAACACGAGGATCGTTTTCGTCGTATTCATGATGACGGAGTTGACGAATAAAAGCTCCATTACGAGCTCTCTGAGTTAAGGTTTGAATAGTAACATTACTTGGGTGTCTCCTATTGGGATAGCGTTCAGCATAAAGTCTGGCAGCTGCTGCATAATTATTTCGACTTTCTCCCAAAATCATGAATCCATCAACGATTTCGTTGGGACCATAATCAGCAATGATCAAAATCAAAATAATTTGTTAAAGACCAGTAAACAGGGAAACAGATTTTTTTCAATAATAATTAACGATTTACAAGAAGTAAAAAACTCGATTAAGCTTTTCTGCACTAATTTGCTATCTACATAACTGTTAAGAGTAGTTCACTCTCAAAAATTGACACTAATACAAAATAATGGAATGACTCAACTACATCAAGAATTTTGAAAATTTTTGAAAACTGAAAAAATTACGAAAATTTTAGAAAATATTGAAAATTTCTGGAAATATTGAAAATTTTTTCATTGTTGAACGCATGTCCCTCTGTTTTCATTTATGGGGCTAAAAGTAGGGGTTTCCATTTCAAAAAATCAACTTGACCTTGAAATTCCCTTGAAGGTCCTGTTTAACGACAGGGTCAAGATGACCATTGGTCAGTCGGGAAGAAAACTGAGCACTTTTGTGGGTAACATTTTCTCCTAGAATGCATTCGAGTTCAGGTAACCAGTTGTACTGTTATCGGCATGACCAATGACCTTGACCATTGAATTCAAGGTAAAGGTAAGGTCATATTTAAACGTAAAATTTCCCGCTCTTTCCATTTCTGGTGCCAAAAGTAGGGGTTTCTGTTTGAAAAAATCGACTTGACCTTCAAATGACCTTGAAGGTCACGCTTAATGACATTCTAAAGGTCATCATCAGATAGCCAGGAAAAAATCCTAAAACTTTTATCCGAAACTTTTTTCGCTGGCATGCTTTGCCAACGAGATAATTAAGATTAAAGATTAAAATGACTCACCCTGTATATTAAAATTTTATATTTAGTCAATTTTGTAAAAACCCTCCAAAACTCATAATAAGAAAAAATTAGATGTATTTTACAATAGAAATGCTCTTTGAACTTAATCATTTGTAATCAAAAAAAAATATCAAATGTATCAAATTTCAATTAGTTTTTTGATTTTCAATTATTTGATAATATGGAGGCAGCTCAAGGAGAACTAAACAACACTAGTCTTTAATCACTTTCAAATTTAATTATTATACAGTTTATTATTATTTTCTCTTCGTGTATATATATATATATATATATATATATATATATATATATATATATATATATATGCAAGCACAGCACAGCTAACTCAGACGGACAGAGAATAAGTCAGCGCGGTGCACTGTTGCACACGTAGCTCGCACAGCAGAGGAGTGGGGGCTCACGGAGCTGAGCTCGGCAGAGCACCGCCACGTCGCGTATAGGGGCGCTCCTTTCAACACTCCATGCCGCACACATACACGATATTATGCGGCCTCTATTCATTCTTTCCTGTAACATAAGAGATTATTATAAAAATTTAAATCAATCAGATTGTAATACTTTCGACGATCATTATTGAATTTGTTAGACAAGCATGGAAGTTAAATGCCAAGGGTTTAGTAAATACGTCCGCAATTTGATCTTTCAATTTTATCCAAAATACTTTCACAAAGCCCCTGTCAATACGCTCTCTAACATAATTTTCTTTCACATCCGGCATATATCTCAGTTTATTGCTTCCGCTAACCTTTGAGCTTGACTCAGCCGCTTTGTTGTCGCACCACAATTTCATAGGAAAGAAATTGTCAGTCAATATCACTTTCAGAGTTGTTCAGAGACATCAGTTCCTGGCAAGCATCACTCATCGAGACGAAATCAGCCTGATAAATTGACAATGCCACATAATTTTGCTTGCGCGTTCACCATATAACTGAATCACCATACAGTTTAATGACGAAACCACTAGTCGTTCGAGACTCCTTGCAGTCGGCAAAACTTGCATCAGAATAAACTTGTAAGTCGTTCGATCTTCCCAAATAATTTAATCCTAATGTTCAAGTTCCTTTTAAATAACAAAACACTCGTTTAATCATGTTCCATTCATTTTCTGTCGGATTGTTTTGATGCCTGCTCAGTACATTTACCGTATAACAAATATCCGGTCAACTGGCATTTGCTAAATATAGCAACGTTCCTACAGCTTCTCGATATGAATTATTTCCAATATTACTTCCTTCGATAAATTAGTTCAAATGTTCATTTTCCTCTCTATTGCGTCACACACCTTTGCTTCGCTTCCCAATAGGTTTCGAACGCTCTTTACAAAAGATCCGAAACGATAACCCGTTTCGTCTTTTGTTTTCATGGCGTATGCCATGACGAGTCTCGAACTATCATCAATAAATACAGATATGTATTTATACCCTTTAGGATGAGACAATGGACTTATCTTTCCCATAACATCCGAATGAATTATCTGTATATATTGAATTCAATTCCTCGTTTATTGCCTCTACCCATTTGTTTTTGTCTTTCGTAGCTAGGGCTTCAGCATAGGATACAGGATCATCAATAATGTTTGCAATCAAAGGTTGAATTTGTTCATCTGCTGAAGATTGTTCCTTTTTAACAATCAACTTTTTCGGTCGTCGCCTTTTACGTTTTCGAAATCCTTCTGTTCCTTCATTCGAAGTTTCGTGCATCTTATCTTCATTCGATTGACTTTCGGGCTCAAATTCATTGAACCAATTACTTGCATTTATTTCTACATTGACATTGGCCCAGTTATTAATTTTATCTTTCTTTTATTTGTCACCAAAAACAAATCTTTCGTTAAATCTAACGTCGCAACTTTCATATAGCTTTCCATTTTCCGGTTTCAGCAATAAATAGATAGTATCTTTGTATCTAATTAGAAACGTTCTAAAACCTAGCGATCGAAATTTCGGACATACCTTTCACTGTACTTTCATATATACCGTCTTTTGTTTTCATGGCGTAAGCCATGACGAGTCTCGAACTATCATCAATAAATACAGATATGTATTTATACCCTTTAGGATGAGAAAATGGACTTATCTTTCCCATAACATCCGAATGAATTATCTGTAAAGGTTCTTTCGCTCTAGTACGTGTAGTTAGAAAGGGTAATCTATTTAATTTTGAAATTAAACAAACTTCAAGTTTTGTCGAACTTGCATTCTTTCTAATCTTTAATTTTGGGATGTTTAGCCTGTAATTTCTTTAGATATTCAAGCGACGCGTGACCCATTCGTGTGTGCCACAGCATAGCTTTGTTACTAATTTGTCTCTTAGCACTTTCGAATTCTATGCTGCAGTCTAGATCTTCCTCAATTGAAGCTTAATCAATTAACACTATATTCCTATCTCTAACTGTGACATCAAAATCCGAGCAGTTTCCTAAGTTTGAATTAACAATTTCTTTCTCTTTTTCTCTTTCGAATTCATTCTCTCTTTCTTTATCAGTTTTATTTCCCCTTTCAACTAATTTTCCCGTTTCCTCATTCATACTTTCAATTTCTACACTATTTCTCCTTTTCCTTGCCATGCTTCGAGTTACTACGTATGCTCTAACATCATTAGATTTGCATTTAGAATATCCTGAGTTATTTACTTCGAACCCTATTATCCAAAAAGGTCTTCCATATATACCAGTCAATAAAGATTCGTTCGATTTCGAGTCATAAATATCAATTCGTTGATTGTCTAAATTAACACTCAAGCCTTAATCAACAAATTTTCGTAATGAAATCAGATTTTCGGATAATTTTTCAGCCCATATAACGTTATTTAAATTTAACAGTTTGTTTTTGTTCGTTTTACATACAATTTCACCGACTCCCTCCGTTTTCAACATACCTTCTTTCGAATTATTCACGAATTTAATTTCGTCCATTCTTTGGTCAAATGTTTTAAAAATAATGCGTGAATTTGTAAGGTGCTCAGTTGCACCGGAGTCAACTAAAAATTTTGCTAACACTTTTCCTTTCTCGCATGTAACGTTCGTTCTTCCGATATTGCAAACTGACTTGATTTCATTATCTGTATTTATGTCAAAGTACTCACCATTGATATTTAAGACACCTTTGTTTTGCTGTTGATCTTGGTCTTGTTTATCATTGCCGTTCTGTTGGTTTTCTCCCTGATAATTTCAATTTTGATTTCCCCTTCCTCTTTTATTGTTGATTCGACCTCTTTTAGCATTCGAATCGTTCTGACTTTCATTTGGACGTTTTGTACCACCACGATAATTATTACCGCCTCTACCCCTTCTATTTCCACGACTACCTCGATTATTATAATTTTTATTTCCATACCTTTTCTTTTTCGACTTGGACATCCGAAGTGGACACTGTGCAGCTCTATGCGTCACGAATTATCTGCATTCGTAGCACAACTGAAGGTTCGTGCCCTGCCTTGGACAATCTCGTCCCAAATGTCCATACTCATCACAGTTAAAGCATTTAGTGGCTGCTGTCATCGTACTTCCAGATGCTTGCGTGGTTCCAGTCTCGCTTTCGTTCTGTATTATGTAATTTTTAAGACTTTCGTAAGATAAAGGTTTGTTCTGTTGGTGCATATTTAAGAAATTCAGATTCTTAATATCTGGTAAGGCTTTCGAAGTAGCGTTATAAAACTAATCTCTGACTTCGTCATCGGTCAAGGATTTTACGTCCAGCAAACCATTATACATTCTAACTATGCCTCCGGATCGATTCCAGAATGCAGAGGCCCTTTCTTTACTCGGATTATATTTAATGCTATACAATTGTTCTCGTAATTTCATAGTAGTTATTTCGTTAGTTCGTTATTTCATAGTAAGTTTTAAGCTTTTCCAATATTTCTTTCGGTTCCTGAATATCACAGACTTTCGAATAATAATTCATTTCTAATCGTCCTATTAGTCTTTCGCGAACATCATATTTTTGCTGTTTTTAAGACACTTTCGTCCACATTCGAACCCGAGCTCTCCTCTTCGTCTATAACGTGCAACAAATTAAGAGAGCGTAATTTAGATTTAAAGAAGTCCAGAAAATATTCAAATCAAATTTGAGTATTTAATTTGTAATCTCTATGCAACTTTATGTTTCTAGATTCTAACGAGGTTTTAGCATTATCGCGTTCTTTAAAGCGCTTATCTATTTCTTTTGCAATCAATGAATTTAGATTTACAGTGTCGGAATTATTTTCTGAACTCGGTACTTCATTTGAATTACTTACAGCTTTTTATCGTCCGGACATGTCTGGCATTGAGCCTGCTCGACCAGTTGATGTTGCTTTGATTAGATATTCGGATATAAGTCCTGTGGTCTGGTTTTCATATTCCACCATTTGATCAAATTCTTCACGAGAACATTTAAGCTGATCATTCATCTCGTTCAACTTTCGTTTCATTTCGGCTTCCGCTTTTATTTCGCTTTCTCTTCATCTGCTTTCGAAACTGCCCGCCACAACTTTTATTTTATCCTCAATTTCTGTGGAATTTAAGAAATCATTAGTTTGATTTTTCCAACTAAGCGCATTGTCGTTCCAAGAATCATTCACAAAGTCTTTATTTATTATAATTTTCGGAGGTTTTATAGTCGTGATATTAGTGATTTTTGGGGTACCTTTCATTACATCTTTCATTTCTTTCGAGTCTTTAACTTCATTCAAGAATACATTCACTTTCGGACTTTTGAAATCAAAGAATCTTTCGTTATTCGGATCTCCAACTTTCGTGATTTGTGTCATTTATTCTTCCTGGTCTTTTTCCGAAGTGCAGTACGGAAGAAACATTTCTTCTCCCGCAGCATGAATTTCGACCAATTCCCTTTCCAGTAGTTTCAACTCCTTTTCTTCAGCCTCGGATTTATTTGCAATTTATTGTACAATTTTATAAGCTTATATTTAGAAAGTATTGGACTCGCCAATATTTTTTATTATTGCAGATAAATAGACTCTATATTTATGAGCCAAAACATTGTATTTAAAATCAAACATGGGAATCATTCTATTACAACTAATGTGTTTATTCTCATGACCGAACACAAGCCAATCAAATAAGAAAAACGAGCCCCGTAGTCTGGCATCCGAACACAAGATTACCACAATATTTACTTGTTAGACACATATGGCTTATTGCTCTCTCAGCCGAACACAAGTTAATTGAGCAACAGCGAGTGTATGCTGTCAATTTATAATATCAAACAAGAGATCATATACCGATTTCCCTTTTGAATCCACTCTCAGTCGTGAACCAGATTTTGGTGTAGTCCAATATAATTTTTTGATTTAGTGATTTTGATGCGTAAATTGCTGCTATTTTCTGATTTTTGCAACTTAATCGCAACTCTGACATAGAGTTAAAAAATCTTAGGTAAAGTAATAATTGATTTACTAGTAAATTTAGGATAGGCAAAATATAATACATCTTTGCACGAGCGTGCGGTAAATCGAGGTTTATGCCAGGGCGTGTCATACAGTGATAATGTTTACTGCAATAAGTCAATAATGTTATACCTGCAAACGTTTTGTGCATATTGAAAAATTACGTCGTCTAGTTGACGCAAAAAAATTACCATGGAAAGGTACCGCTATATTAGCGCATTTAAAATCCGAGAAAATCAGATAGCCGATTGCAGCATGTGTAAATAAGTATAGCTGATATGTAAGGAAAGAGCTGAACTGTGCGAGCATGCTAACGTGCTCGGCGAAGTGTGCGTGGTGGGGGGAAAGAGCTGTCGATGCTTTTGTGATGATCCGTCTGTCGCACCGACGTGTAAAATGTGTACCCGGTGAGCCTATAGAAGTATTCACTTCAAAACTCTCAAGATACTTACTATGTAACTTGCTATAACCGTTTCATTTTGTTTATTGATGAAAAACTAAAATTTTCTCCTTACTTACAATGAAACGGTTATGGCAAGTTACGTAGTAAGTATCTTGAGAATTATTCCTAATTGATCTGTATATAATTTAACTTTAAATTAAGTAAGCCCTTCATTGACCAACAAAAATTTTGTTGCTTTATTATGACTAAATACAATAACCTTGTCTTGATTGATCTCAGTTCTTTTTTATCTGCGATTTCGTTGCAGAATATATCAAACTCGCCTAACCTTTTACTTTTTAAAAGTAAATTTTCTTTTTTATGTTATTAAAGACATGTTTTAAAAAAAGTTAGGAAAAATGTGTATAAATCTGAAGATGGCTGTTTTGATTTGGAACAAACTAGTGAACGTAGAAGACAGCTATTATAAAATAAAGAAAACTGCTTTAAATTATGAAGAAACTGTTGTCTTTTCACTTATTAATAGTTATTGTCTATTGTATTTATTTTTTTATTTATTTTCTAAATTGTAAAATTTTACACCTGAAAAAAAAGAAAGCTAACTGAAGTATCTAGCGAACTAAATAAAACTGAAGACACATGGCACAGGAGTGAAAGGGCGGGAAATAAAATTAATTTAACACATGAACACAATATATTTGATAAGATTTAGTAATAACGTATTTTATTTTATTTAATTAAATATTAATGAACCAGAAATTCTAATGTAATATTGACGATGAGGTGAAATATATATTAAATACAAAATTCATATAATTATGACGTTCGATTAGAAATTTAGATAAGAAAGCGATATTGAATACCCGCGACTGATGTAGAATTGATTCAGAATGATTGAATATAATAAAATAGAAGACGATTGAGTTAATTCTGTTGCATGATGTGTTACTTTGTACGCATGCTCAACGCTCAGATCGATTAACTTCAAAAAATACAAAATGTACACGGTAAGAAAATGACTAAATGAACCACCTAAAGAAAAAACATGCTTCGTTTTGCGCAGGATTTTTGTTAGTATGTGATGACGATTCTTGTGTAGAAGGAGAACGACGTGCGTCCTGGGGCAACCGACTGGGGCTTGACGTAGCCAGCCCAGTCGGACGGCACACAGCGGTCTTTTCACGCCCTTTCGGAGGCTGATTACTATGTTAATTTTGTGCAGGAGACAAGCAATTGCTTGTCTCCCCCAGTTTGGGCTTAACGCCTTATTCCTGGGTGCACGTTAGTACAATGATAAAAAAAAGAGCTTCCTCGAAAGGGAATTTTAACATTTTATTGCCGGAATTACCTAGACCCTCTAAGGCCTTAAAATAATCCGTTTTACTGGATGCTCCGACCTTCTGCACTCTCGTGGCTGGGGATATCCGACTCTCATGGGCACGGCGTCTGGGCGATCAATGTAGTTCGTGCAGCGTCGTGGCGTTCGGGATGAAGGTTCAGATGAGAGTGAGCAATAGCTTCCGCACAATACAAGCATGTGCGTGAAAGCGGCGCTCGACAAGATAAACTCGGTAACGCATTTACATAAACGCAATACTATTACTGAGTTTACTTACGCGCAGACGCGATACGAGAACGCTCGAAGAAAGCCGAAGCGGATGCGGCAACGCGAGAGTGACAGAGAGAGAAATACTCGCGCGAGCTCCGAAGCGAGAAAGTAGGCGGGGCTAGCGTGCACTGACGTATTATGTACGGTCGGCTCTCGCGCCTCAGTACAGGTCCGTACCTACAAAAATAAAAACTAGGGCACAAGTGCCCGAAAGGCTCCGACTCGGCGACGAGACGGAGCAAAAATTCAAAATATACTCCCGCGCATTCGTTGAGCAGCGATGGCCGGGAATTGGACCTTGCAATTGTTTTCATTTATCTTTTTAGTTAGGGATTGAAGATATCGTTATCATTTAATATAAAAGTAAATATCGTATTATGTATTACATTTTAGTACAGAATATAAATGTTATGATTGTTATAATCTCACAATTTACATTATTTTATAGATGTAAATAAAAAAATGTTTAATTAATATAATTTTTTGTTAGATTTTGTTAATATAATTAATACTTTCATCAAATAATTACAGAGTTTGAAAACATTTCTAAATATTCAACACTTATTTCTTTTTTATTCTATAATTTCAAAGCTGCTCCTGTGTTCTAATAGTTATAACTACTTTTATAGAATGTTGGCTGTATTAAATATATTCATTTATTCTCGACGGTAATTCATTCTTATGAAACGTTTCCGAAGACGTGCTTTTGATTGGTTAGAATGTATGCATCTGGCAATCTTATTGGAGAATTTCAAAAACGTTCCACAAGAATTAACTACCATCAAGTGTATATCTAATATTTAACAGTATATTTAATAATAACACGTTAAATAATTAAGGGGATGTTGGCAAAAAAGCTTCGCAAATCCACCACGGAGTATTTAGTATTTTCAAACTTCTAGAAAAACGAAAGTCTGATCGAATTTATCTTCTGGTAGAACGATTCATTGAACACTACGGTGCTACAGATTTGGTTATTTATTCGCAAGCTTTATTTAAAAAGTTTTATGCCGAATTAGATTTTAGAGATGAACAACTGAATTTGATCTATTTATAAAATCTTGAAAATAATTTTTTTGCATGTGTATTAAACGTTATTTTCTGATACAACGGGCAGAAAAAGTGCTTGAAAGCAAGTGGAGGGTGCGTAATAGTGCATTTTACGCACACTATATCAAAATATATTTTAAATACTGACTTATTTAATAATTCAGATAAGTATTAAATAAAACGATAATAAAATGAATTGATCTCCAGGCAAGGATATAAAATATGATTTTGTATAAAATTACATAATTTTTCATACTTATATTAATCCTTTGTGGTACGATAATTCTGCACATAACAGTTTTCATCTATTTCTATTACCATCATTTAATATAAGAGTAAATATCTCTTAAATAAAAAAAACTTAACCAAAGTAAAAAGGTTAGGCGCGTTTGATGTTTTGCGTATCATCATGAATGTCAATAATTATTTCTACTGTGAAATTACATATTAAAAAACAACTGAGATCTATTAAAACAAGTCATTTTACAATCATATTATTCTATTTACATTAGGACTAACAAAACATCATTATGTTTAAATGAGGGCTCAGTCAAATAATTGGTAATTTAAACTTGAGTAATAATATATTGATCAATTACAAACAACTCTCAAGCAACTTACTACGTAACTTGCCATGCTCCTTACATTATGTTTTACTATGGTTGAGTTTTTATTTTTGAGATTTCATGTCTTTTTGAAAGAACTTATTTGAGTATGTATCTTAAATTTGTTCTAAAAATAAAATATATGATGACGATGGGACTCGAGTAGTGCACACTGAAATTTTTACGGGAATATCGATATCTCTAGCTTTTGATGCCTAAAATGAGTTTTTACATTTAGACGATGTAGCTATGGAACGCACAAGCTCGATCGCGTCATTGTCAACCGCATGTACCTGAACAGTAAACATAACTGATTTGAACATTTTTGCACCAAGGAGTACAGTGCGCACTGACCTCAGTATCGGTTACCCTAGACCGCAATAATGGCCGATATTGACACATGGATACAAAAATCTACAGCGCCCAATATGTATATCGACAGCCTCCTTATCGAAGACCCTTGACACCTAGACATCGAGCGTGACCAGCTACCGTGAAATGATATTTGCATGTATGCACAAGAAGTCACGAAATCAACTTTCTGGTCCCCGTCATCAGTAACCATAAATACTCAGAAATTTTGTGCAGCGACAGTGCGGCAGCTGTTCAAAAACATTACCTTAAATTCAAGCAGACAATGTCAACACATTTACTCGGCGCAAATTATAGAAATCTGTGGGAAAGCGATACTTAACTGTATTACTTATAGAAATCTGTGGGAAAGCAATACCCAACTGAATTACACATAATAGCTTGTGCGGCCAACTTCACGGTCCTACCACACTGGAGAAAAAAGTAGAGATACTGTTTTGAGCATTCGTGATATATAAACTCGTATATTATTAAACGAAACGGCTTTTTAACAAATATTTTCATTGGAAACAATAGTGTAGCTGAGGAAACAGACTGATAAGCCAAAAAACTCACAAACAGTAACGATAAGCGTTTTTTTCTGTATCATGAAAAATCCGAACACCAATATAGAAGTGAATAGTGTCACGGGCGCCGCGGCTTCGTCTGCTTTTTAAACTTGCCTTCATGGCGCTACCGCGACACTTGATTGTATTACATTTTAGTACAAAATGTCAATGTTATGATTGTTATATTCCCTCAATTTACATTATATTACAAATGTAAATACAAAAATTTAATTAATATTATTTTATTGTTACATTGTGTTAATATAATAAATACTTTCATTAAATAATTACAAAGAATTTGAACGCACTAGTCAGCTGATTTCATCCAACGTGCTAAACTTTAATGCTTGATGCTTGACATATATAAAACTGATTTCACTACATTCATTAACGTATATTTATGCCCTTGTAGAAATGCTTACCAACAATAAACTGTCAGCCAAAGTAACGTTTATAGCAGGTTTGTTGGCCAACTATAATTAATTGTTGGTTTTTTTTCTACTAGGGTGGAGACCAAACTTATAGTTGCCAACATTTGACCTTGTAAAAGGTGTTTTTCAAACCGATTTCATACCCGTTTAATGAGTTTAATTAAAGTTCAGTAGAAATGACCTTATTATCTTACGTATCTTGTCGTTGAGTACCTGCTGCTGTTGCTATTGAGCAAACTTGATCATCTGGGGCGTGAGGGTCTAGACGATACTGGCGGGCAGCAGCAGTAGGCTTGAATTTGTAGCCGGATGTCACGAATATGCTAAGCTTGAGTTTGGTCGAACTTTTGACACTGCCGATCTATGGTGGCCGTGACTAATTACCTTGCCTAGTGGGGGGAGTTCCAACAGTTTTTCCATAACGACCGTAGGTATCGTTCGCATGGAACCCGCGATTCCTCCCATAACAAATCTTTGCACCTTGTCTAGTGCCCTGGTGTGAGTTCAGCCCACATTTGTAGCCCAACGAGTAAGTCTTGGTTTGATGATTGCATCATATAACCATCTTACTTTATACGGTTCTAGATCCCAGGTATTGCCGAAAGCCCGCCTGCAGGCTCAAAAAGTGCCTATCGCTTTCTCGCATTTATCTTCGATGTGTTTCTCCCAGTTGAGTCTGGCGTCCAGCGTGACTCCCAGGTATTTGACCTCCTTTACCAATTTCAGGAGAACTCCATAGAGTTGAAGCGCTTTCATTTGCTTGGTTTAGACCTCCTTGATATATCTGTCAACCAGCCTTTTCAGGGTTTTGAGTAAAAACGAGGTCATGCTGATTGGCCCAAAGTCCCTCGTGACCGTGTATTGTGTCTTACCTAGTTTTGGCAGGAAAGCCACCCTCGCCTATCCCCATTATTCCGGCACATATCTTAGTGCTAGATAGGCTCAGTACGATTTCTCTAAGGCTGAGACTGATACGTCTATGTCCTGCTGCAGCAGAGCCGGGAAAATGCTGGCCGGACCTGCCGCCTTGTAGGGCTCAAACGTCCCTATAGCCCACCTTATCCTTGTCTGTTAACCATTTCGCCAGTGTCTAGTCCTCTCCCCGGGCCATCAGCTGTACGGCCTCTGACCTCACCCCTTCCCTAAAGTCTAGAAAGTGGTTTTCCATCAGGCCCTTTAGGGTTTCCTGTCCATCCTTTGCTCAATCCCCCGTTACTAATTTGATCGAGCCTGTCAGTGGCTTTTTCAAGTGTTGCAGGACACTGTACAGCCTGGCCGTGTCTGGTAACGTGCGTCGGCTTTTGTAGTATCCCGTTTATCCTTGTCACTCTTCGTGTACTTGGACCGGTTGTATAGCCGCCTACTTTCTTCCTGCGTTTCTTCAGTGACTTATTACACCAGGGAGTGCACTTCGATGGTCTATTCAGTCCAAGTTCACAATCGTTTTCGTAAGAACTTATTATTATGTCATTTAGGATCCTACTCCAGTGATCGATGTCCTGCCGTCCCGTACATGACAGGAAAACAACTGATCTTTGTTCTTCTCTGTATCCTACTTAGTTTATTTTCCTAGGGTTCCTTATGAGCTGATAGAGCGTACTTTGACCGCCAAGACTGAACACGATGTGTTGGTGGTATGACGTGGAGACGTCCTTCGACACTCTTCAGTTCATAACCTCAGACCACACGTTCCTGAAGGCCAGGATAATGTCTATAACCTCCTCTCTTACGGTGTTTCGGAACATGGGTCTGTTGCCCGTATTGAAAAAGTCCATGTTTGTAGCTGCTAAGAACTCCAATAGACTTTCTCCTCTAGAGTTGCAGTCTGTGCTGCCTTAACATGTGTGATGTGCGTTTGCGTTACAACCCATTATAAGCTCGGTGTCTTTGGCTATGCATTCACTATTTAATGCGACCGATTTTCTTTGATGGGCACGCTTTCTCACAAGGAAAGTATGCTGCAGCAATCATAATGATTTTTTGTTCACCTTCGGTAACCTTATAGCTTACCCTAGCTGTACATAGATTCCTTGAGCAGTACTTTGGCACCGTCTCACCTGGAGCTCCTTAACGGTAAGGCACGTTCTGGTCGAGACGGGACTGCCTCTGATCAGTGAACCTATTCCGTTTGAGCCTGCGATTTTGCCATTGTGAATCTAAGATTCTTGGATTAGGCAAATACCTGTATGCACCCCCGCCATACATCTAGCCAGAACGGCCGAGGCACTCTTGCAATGTTTCGGATTGATCTGCGTGAACTCTATGGTACGTGGCTGGTACA
Organism: Trichomalopsis sarcophagae; assembly: GCA_024372645.1. NCBI lineage: Eukaryota > Metazoa > Arthropoda > Insecta > Hymenoptera > Pteromalidae > Trichomalopsis > Trichomalopsis sarcophagae. The sequence goes on from QLSS01000084.1 coordinate 454,323, forward strand.
GATCAAGCCCCATTCACATTGTTCACGTTGTTACCATGCTCCCGATCAGCCATTTTGTTCGAAAGCATCGCTACCCGCATCTACCTCAGCGTTTACTGTATTCAGGCCGGGATCGACCTCTATGACCATTACTCATGTCTGTCTTGGCTCTTCCTCCATCTTTTTCTTAATTGGGACGACATGCGCTCTGCTGCCTCCACAGAAAGGTCTGAAGTTAAGGGCCTTCAGTGCCTCGATCTCAGTTTTCTCCAGCAGCACCTGAATGGGCGTCTCCTTCTGCCTTTTACCCTCGGTGCCCACCGTCACCGTTGTGGTTTTGGCTACTACCCAGGAGGCCGGTATAAGTGTGGTGGTTTGTCTTGTCAAGCTTCACCCCGACCTCTGGAGTATCCACTTCGGAGGCGTAGATCATCGATCTGATCAGCTTCTGGAGGTCTCCAATCCTAATAGCCTTGAGTTGGGTGCCCCTCCCCCGCCCCCGACACGACTATTGAGTGGCATTAGTAAGTAACCACTCCTTGCACTTTTAGTCCTTGCAGTGGAAGATCTGTGCACCCCTCTGTAACCAATTGTCTACGGACCTACTTTCCCTGGTCCTTGTCAACGCGTTCCTCAGGGTTCCTGGACGGAACGATGGCCACCTTTAAGTCAGTAGCTACCACTCAGCTATAACTCTTAGGAGCGTCCAAAACCGACCTTTTTTGAGCTCCCTCGGGGTAGAGCTGTGGAAGTGCTGTCTTTTAGACGCACCCGCAAGGGTTCTAACCTGAGACCCCCCAGGAGCATTCTCCGGATGCTTTGTCCTTAGCTTTTCCCTTTTCCTATTTGCATGCCTGTTTCTTTTTTTTCTTACTATTTTCTGTTTCTGAGGAGGCACCAGTATTTGTCGCTGGTATTTGCTGTCTTGACGACAGCCGCATGGTCTCACAAAATATTGTCCATAAGGACTTGGCTTGAACAGGGAAGCTCCTTCGTTGCTGGCACTTTTGCAACCATTTTCTGTATTCTTTTTCATTATCATTTAAATGTTTTACGAGTGTGTTAGTGTATGTGAACAGAGCCCCGCCTCCGTATCCCGGGCCAGTCCGCCCCCCAGAATCCACCCACCACGGAGAAGCTAACCCCGACATCCGTGGCTTCAGCAGCCCCCCACCCTGCGACCCAACATGGCCCTATCCGGTATCAACCGGCACTATTAAGTCAGGCGGGATTTTTCGTCGGCTAATAGGGCAATCAGGTCATGCTGGTTAGGCTGACTCGGAGCCCTGTACTATCCGACAGCCTAGGAGCGCTAGATATCCTAGTTTTCCTACGGTGTGTTGAGGTGCTACATGTGTGTTCATGAGTTGTGTTACTCAACCGGCACTACTATCTTCGCCTGGTTGTGGGGTTGCTCCTAGTCTCTAGTCGGTCCGCCAGGCAGTTCTCGCTCTCCAGGTCCGGGTCCGAGATCAGCCGCACAATCAACCAGAGGAGCCCTCTCACCGGCCCGTCGGGCACACGACAACGTGGCAATCCTTCGAGGGGGAATTGGCTATTATAGTTGAAGCGTAATTAAAAACTTTAATATATTTTCAATCTCAAAAAATCAAAGGAATCAAAAAGAAAAAAAAGCATCTTTTATAGAGACCTTCTAAACTTATCGTAGAACGTCTTCCTTGCAGCTACGTCATTGTTTTATAATATTTATGCTTTTAGCAGAGAAACAAATAAAATTTTTTAATTAATTCAGTTATTTTATTGTTTTTTTCAGTGCATGCCAAGTATGTACTCCGAATGCGACGAACACCGTATGGAGCCATTGTCAGTGCGTATTAGCAGATGGTGTTGAACGTGGTATTCTTACAGCAAATAGAATGATTCCTGGTCCAAGCATTCAAGTTTGCGAAGGCGATAAAGTTGTTATCGATGTTGAAAATCATATGGAAGGAATGGAGGTTACTATTCATTGGCATGGAATATGGCAAAAAGGATCTCAATATTATGATGGAGTACCCTTTGTAACTCAATGTCCCATTCAACAAGGAACAACTTTTAGGTATGCATACTTATATATTGCCCTTTGTGGTTTTTTATAACTTGTCTACTATGAATCTAAGGTAGATTAGAAGAGAAGTGACTATTTATAATTTCTCTTGTTAATAAATAATTACAATACCAAAAAAACCTCTGCCTTTAGCACTTAGCTTCTTTCAACATTATGTATTGCTTTAATATCAAAATTGTTTTACTCCATACGTAATTACATATAGTTTTTGTACTTTTCTGTTTGATGAATACATTTATTCCTCTCTCTCTCTCTCTCTCCCTCTCTCTCTCTCTCTCTCTCTCTCTCTCGCTCTCTCTCTCTCCTCTCTTTTCCAAGCAAATCATCCAATGGCTTACCTTACCTGGCAGAAAGAAAATAGGTCATTATTGCCGATAACGACCAAATATCCAACTTCCGGCCCTTTAACAACAAAGTGCCACAAGGATCCGTTCTGAAACCTCTACTGTCCGCGTTATAAGTCAATGACATCAGTTGCTGTTAAGATTTTAGTGTATCTCATCTAATCTATGCGGATGAGTAAATTCACAGTCAATGCCACGTTGAGGAGCTCGATTCTTGTTCCACGAAGATAAGTGCTTATGCTGATAGGTTAATAGGCTTGGCTGCAAATAACCATCTTAGACTCAATGTCCTTAAAACCAAGGCAATCGTCCTGCCCCCCCCCCTACTACATTAACAGCTTATCATCTAAGGCTAACGCCTGCTTCGACATAGAGGGAGCTCGAGTCGATTAGGAGTCATCTAAGCGTAGTCTAGGCGTGGTGTTAGAACCCGAACTGACGTGCACTATCTAACTAGGAAGTACTTTGTGGCCTGTTTCTCAAGAAAACGTTTTAACACAGCAGTGCCACCTTATATCATTGCCTACTTTGACTTCTACATTGCACTCCGTCCTGCGAGTGACAGTCCTGAACATCCCGACCTCCGCGACGGAAGCGCTAAGGAACTCATTCCATTTAAGGGCCGCATATCTCTTGGCGAAGTACGCAATTAATTTACATACGTCGAAAAAGTAAAAATATAGGTTATTGCGGAATTATTTGAATTGCACGATTCCACAATATTTAATATATGAACGTTTTTAATTCTGGATCTATATGGAGTTAAAAGACTTGATTTTTATGCATCTGTACTTGAGGAGCTACGGTGATCTATCAATCAATGTATGAGCAATAGTGTAGCCCGTATATTGGAATCAGTATCAGAAAACAGAATTGTAACTCGTTTTTATAGTCATAGCTTACAAGGAAGGGTCCCCAGGTGTACCTCACCGATTTTGATCATTTTGTGATATGTTGTAGTACTCGAGAAAATATTAGACACGTGTTTTTTCTTACGTGCTAACTCGTCGATTTAAAGGGTGAAAATCACCCTTGAAGTTTACCCCAAAAACAGGTTTTTTCTAATATCTCAACAAATATATGGAGTTTTTAAATAAAACCAAGGCTAAATTCTTTATTATAAAAAGACGCTACTGTAGGCACAACTTTTACCTCGAAAGGTGTCAACCCCTGTTTTTTAGGGGTAAATGTGCAATTTTTCGCTATTTTTTCAATATCAAATTGATCAAATCGGCTAGATTTGGTTGAAAATTGCACTACCATCAAGAAAATAAGAAATTAAAGTTGACGTGTTTCGAGATTTACAAAGAAAAAATTTTTTCTTGATTGTTTTACCCATAACGTTATTTTTTTATTTTATCCTTAAATGAAAAATTAGATCCATGAATAATTTTTCGCGATATAAAATTAAAACATTTACTTCCTGATTTTTTTCCATTTATTTGTAGAGTTTCTTTGATGATTCATTTTAAAATTCTATAATTTTAAAATATTAATTTATAAATTATTCTGACAATTTTAACAAGATTAGATAATTTCAAACAATGACATATTTCAGAATTCTTAAAATTTGTATCATACCAAAAATATAAAAAATACACTCTTCATTAAAAGTGCATTCATACTTAAACTTTATAAGAAATCTTATACAAAAATAATAGGAGTCATTAGTATTTTAAAATTTTCGAAATATATATATATGGGACGTTCTTTGTCAACCGGAACACCTCTATACCCAAAATTCCTTTTGACCTAAAAATATTTAAAAATATGGAAAATTTAAGATTTTTTATGTACTTTCCATTAGAGCGTGGCCTTTTTTGAAATTTCGTTTACAGACAGAGCAGCACGTCCCCTAACCTTAAAAAAATACCACTTTACGAAATGATCAGGCTGTCAGAAATCACAGGGGCTCAGAAAAATTCCAGGCAACGACTATTTTCATGTATTTTTTGCTGCTGAACACGAATCTGGCAGTATTTTTTACCGATACCTCAAGTGTTCGCCCCTAACCTCAAAAAACACCCCCAAAATTGCAATTTTGCGCAGTTGAGAGCTTTGTCCTGTGATGTACGTGAGGGAAATTATTGACAAAGACTATTTTTATGTATTTTGAGATGTTGAACACGAAGATTTGCAATATTACAAGCGGACCAAATTTTCTAAAATCAATCCATTTTTTTATAGTTTGGTGTATTTTCGACATATACATTAGCAGTAATATAAAATCATTTAAAAGAATAGAAATAGGCCTGCCCTTATTGAAAAATAATTTTTTAAAGACTCTGCGTTTTACAGGGTTGAGACTGTCTTCATTTTTATGAAGCCCGCATTACTTTTTTTTTATTTTTCTTCTACTATTTAATTTTTGTTTTAACCTTATCTGTATTTAAAGCTTTCTGCTACTATGATCAATATGCAATAAGAACTGAAAGTATAATACACTATCAAAATATTTATTTGCCAGAATAGTCTTCAAAACTTTATTTTCTTAAGGTCTAATTAAAAAATATTTATTGACAATAGTTTTTTCTCATAATAACTGACTAAAAAATATTTTTATGCATACGCGGGTATTTTGATTTAGATGGTATGGGAAAGTATTTATACCACGTTGTAATAATTAATAAATTTGTGGTTGAAATTCAAACTAAGAAAAAAAGTATATGAAATCGACAGAAACTATAAGTAATTATTACATAATAAAGAAAATTCTTAGTTACTCTTAAAGATTTTAAGTGATTTTCATATATTTTTAATTTTCTTTGAAAATTTCAAAGGTTTTTCAATAATTCTTTTTTTTTCTACGATAACTTTTTACAAATAATACAATTTTATTAATATTACTGTAATACAAAATAATAAGGAGAGATATTAAAGTAATACGTATTTTATGGAATATGGATTGTTTCTTTATGAATCAATTACTAATTCTCTTTTACCCTCGAATAAAGAATAATGTAATTTGTAACATGTGTGTGACATACGTATTTTGTAATAACTTAACGTTGTCTTTCTGCATTTAGATATTCTAATGCATCCAAAATATTATCAATAACGGATTACTGCTAAATAATGTAAAAAAATGGTAATCAAAACAAAAACGAAAAAAATTTCTATTTTTTAAAATGATTATATATTATTATTAATGTATATGTCAAAAATACACCAATTTATAAAAAAATGGTTTGATTTTAGAAAATTTGGTCCGCTTGTAATATTGCAAATCTTCGTGTTCAACATCTCAAAATACATAAAAATAGTCTCTGTCAATAATTTTCACTAAATGAGCTAAAATTTAACAGCCAAAAATACGTTTAGAAAACTTAAGTTTGAATATATCGGGGCCAAAAATAGCCACGTAATGTATGACCAGTGCCTAGTCTCTAACGAATAAATACATTGATTGTCAACATATTAATTCGGCAATTTTTGTTTATCGTTAATTTCTTATTCTTGTAAGGTTCACTTCGCCCCCCTGCTCGCTTTGCTCGCCAACCCCCCTGTTTTGGTTGTGGTTTTAATTTTAAAACTATTTGTTATTTATTACCTGGTGTATTATTTAAATGAATGTACAAAAGTATTAAATATAAAATGAATATTTGATCATAGTAAGCACCGTAACTCAGAATTCACGTGCTAATGTTTTGTATCTGTCGCTTTAGGAATTCATCATTTAAATTTATGTTTTGTTGGTTTTAAATTAACTTCAATTCTTTCTGCCGTTCGGTATAACTGCGTGACGGTGGGTTTTTTCTCGATTCACTCCCCAGTTGAAATGTGTACCTAGCGAGCCTATAAGAAGTATTCACTTCAAAAATTAACTAAATGAGCTAAGATTTAGCAGCCAAAATACGTTTAGAAAACTTAAGTTTGAATATATCGGGGCCAAAAATAGCCATGAAATGACCAGTGCCTAGTCTCTAACGAATAAATACATTGATTGTCAACATATTTATTCGGCAATTTTTGTTTATCGTTAATTTTTTATTCTTGTAAGGTTCACAGAGACTATTTATTTTCATAACAAAATTTAATTTCCCCGTTAGCTGCATCTACGCATGCGCGAGTGACGTCACCAGAAGTCTTCTGTTAGAAGCGCCACCACGCGGTGGCAGGTGTCTGAAAAAGTTTTCAGTATTTTCTGACTCCAAACTCCTATTTCGTTGACTCTCCTTCTCTACAGTCTTCTTGATTTGTGTGTACACACAATTTATTGTATAAATTAATTATTAATTACGAACATTATTGTTCTTTTTTAATGAATGATTTTTACGTTATTTGGTGGGGGGCTCAGTGGGGGGGTTGCGGGGTGTGTGTGTGGGGGGGGGGGTGCGGGGGGGAGTATCTCTCTAACAACTATATAATATAGGTAGATATATATCTCATATATCAAATTGAAATTTTAAAACACATATAATGATATGTTATTGAAATACATTTTAAATTAAGTAAGTATATCTAGATATTCAATAATATTTATTAATAGTACTTGCTATATATCATATGCTGATGATAATGCTATTGACCTGTTGATAGTAGTTATCTGTGATAAATTTATCCGTTAGTCTTCTTGATATTTATTTTTATTTGTAATTCTGCAATTTGTGAAAGCATTGAAATCGGCATTTTTAATTACTTTGGTTAGTTCTACTTTATGTTTCTTTGAGTTTAAAAGTGTACTTCAACGTGTTAAATATAACAGTATAAAATAACAAGAACAGTTTTTCATTTTACAGTGTTAAATTTTTAGAGTGGAATAGAATGTTTGTAAATCCCATGAACGTGTTAAACTTGCTTTTAATAACATTTCAAGCACTTAATCTTAAAGAAACTTCAATAACACAGCGAGAAAGAGATTTCATCATGAATTTAATGAATTTGAAGTTTTTGAGGATGAAACTCTTGATTTTGCAGAACCTTATAAAGATATTCAAATGCAGGTTGTAGAAGATGATGAAAGAGATAGTATTACAGATGAAAGTTTTCAGCAGTGCACATCAGATGTTGAAGAATTAGATCATGATTATAAAGCAAGAGCAGTATAGTTTTGGAGAAGTGGTGTTAATAAAAATTTTAATTTAAAAACCGTACAAAATAGATTTCGAAAGGTAACATCAATAACACAATTAAAAAGTTGGGCAAAAACTTTAAATAAAGGTGGAACCTATAGAGAAAAAATAGCTAGAACTTGTTCATTTGTGTTAGAAAATTTCAAAGCTGCTGTTGATGCTGGACATATTATCCATGATATAGATTTACAGAAATGGGCCCTTCAAGCACAAAAGGATATTGGTCATGAAGATTTTTGTTTCAAAGCATCAAAACATTGGGTAAAAAATTTTAAGAGAGCCCATAGAATTGTTGGAAGAAAGATAAATAAATTTATTACCACAAAAAACAATAGAAGGAGCAGATTATTTACAAAAAAGCTAACGAATTTGTTATTGCAGTGAAAAATCTTATTAAAGAAAAAGTAATAGAAAATGTTTATAATTCAGTTAAAAGTGGATTTCAATTAGAAGTCCATTCTGCCCGTACATTAACAATCGAAGGGGAAAGTCAAGTAGAATGCTTGGTGCAATATGTAGCTTCTACGACTCATAGTTATACAATACAACCAACAATATCTGGTGATGGTAGACTTCTTTCCGCTCTTTTTATCGTTCTTAAAGAAAAAACTGGTGAATTTGGGTCAGTTGTATCACAAGAGTTGTTCAGATCAGCTAACATTCTTAACAGGTCTATGCAATGGCGTCTAAATCAGGAAAATTAACTTCAGGTATTATTTCATATTAGGCGTATTCGAATAATTATGATACTATTTTGGATTCAGAAGGCATCCTGTGTTATTATTAGTAATCATTTTTTTGTTTTAATTTGTATTCTATTAAAAATTACTAAAATTTGAAATTCGTCTGATTTTAGATCATTTTAAAACATGGCTCAAAGAAGTTTGAGACAGTAAAGACACAATTGTTAGTTTAGAGAACAATGAAATACCGATGGCAAATGTAAAATTTATACGAACGCAGATAGGAGGTGAAGAAGTTAATTTACCGATTAGAAACGAGAGCAAAGAAACGGTCGCAATCTCAAAAGGCGAAATCCTGAGAAGCAAAATATTAGCAATAAATGGGGCGGTACTTGAAATACCGATAAGACGTGATCCGATTACAAGAGAAGACGTGATAGTCGGGTCGATTGTGGATACCGGAAAATTGGCGACGCTTTTAGGTCTTTTGAACGAGTATCGTATATGTTCTGCGTTAAAAGATGACGAAATAGGTTGTACGAGTTATATCAAAATGGATATAGTTGAAAAGCCTAATAGCGGACCAGTTCATTCACAACCCTATAAAGCCAACTCTGACCAACGCAAAATGATGAGAGAAATAATAGGAAACTGGAGAGCGGCAGGGATTGTCACCGATACCGAATCTGAATACGCGAGTCCATGTTTATTGGTACATAAGTCGGACGAAACCAAGCGTTTAGTCATAAATTACGGGAAGTTAAACCAAAATACACGTCGCAAGAATTTTCCGATATTGGATGTAGATGACGTGCTTGAAGAGTTGTACGGTGCTGCAATATTTGCGACATTAGCCTTGTATCAAGGTTATCTTCAAATTTCCTTTACCGATAGCGCAAAGGAAACGACGGCTTTTATCACACCGGACGAGACAGGTCAGTTTGAGCGAGCTATTTTCGGATTAATGAATGCACCGTAAAACTTCGCGAAACTAATGAAAATGTTGTTTAAAAACTACGGAAATAAGCTAGCGCTATGCTTTTTCGATGATATGCTAGTTTACGCCAAAACTTGGGAAGAATTAGTAAGTAAACTCGAGGTAATATTAAAATTGTTGAAGGACGCGATAGATAAGTTTCCGACTCCGAAAGACGTGCATGAAGTTAGGCGATTTCACGGGTTAGATAGTTATTTTAGGCGATTCGTACCTGGGTTCGCGCAAATAGCTTTACCAATGATTGATTTGTTTATTTCTTGTGGGGGGAAGATCAAGAGAGAGCGTTTCGTGAGCTTAAAGCTAAATTAACATCGAAGCTAGTCTTAGCACATTATAACGCAAAAGCTGCACGGACTGAATTGCACACGGATGCCTCAGCCGAAGGATTAGGTGCAATCTTACTACAATCAGATGATTAGAGAGAGATACATCCGGCATATGCGATTAGCAGACGCTATACCACTCTAGTAAATTAGAAATGTTAGCAATAGTATGGGCAATGGTGCAAGACCTCTGTTGACAAGTATAAAGTTTAAGGTATTTACAGATTGTCAGGCCTTGATATACATTAATGCGTTAAAAACAAAAAAACCACAGTTCGTACCTTGGTTAGCTTTGATAGCAGAATTCGATTATGAAATCCACCATAGGAAGGGGGAGCTAATGCAACATGTAGATGCTCTGTCACGTGCACCTTTCGAAAATGCGGACCCGAATGGAAATTTAGAAAAGGCAGAAATTTGTAATGCCTAACGCCTCGCATGCGCTAGGATTTTTCTTATTTCGTGGGATTTGACGCAATCGTCACGTTTGGGAGAACGCTAAGGAGAGGGGAAAATAATCACACAATGGTTATCACTTTATTGCACTTATATTTCGCCCAGCCCTTCCCTACAACGCGGTGGCAATGATGCCTCCCGCGCACAATGTAGCCACGCAGGGCTTATGTTGGCACGCTCACGCACGAGCCGCACTCGTGCAGCAGACGGCAGGCCTCAGGCCCAGGTCCAGTCCGTTGACGGTTGGCTCTCTCTGTCTCTCTCTCTCTCTCTCTCTCTCTCTCTCTCTCTCTCTCACTCTCTCTATCGCGTGCGCTGGCTAGACGCCACGTGCAGAAGACGTCTAGGTGTGCGCCCGCACCGCACACCACTCTCTCGTCCCGCTCGCTCTCTCTCACACACTCACGGCTTTCTCTCTCTCTCTCTCTCTCTCTCTCTCTCTCTCTCTCTCTCTCTCGCTTACTCGCTCTCTTCTCTCGACTTCCGGTGGACGTCCGTCGGTGCTCCCGTCGTCGCCTCCGGGACTCCTCCCGGACCTGATGGCAGCTGGCGGCTTCGGCTATCCCACGCCGATGTTGCTGGCTGCTCTGGTCTTCTGGATGATGGTGACGGACTGGCTGGCCTTCCTCTCGTCAGAATGGGGCTCGTCCGGGCGTTGTCACTTCCTAGTGCCAACGCGCTGCACCTGAAACACGCGCACTCTCGCACACTCTTGGGAGACTCTCCCAATCTCCTCTAGTCGACGACCTCGGGTCGACAAGCAGAGGTGGACGCACTAAACTCTCACAAACGTCGAATTGCTCCGTCGACAGTCGTGAGAGAACTCTCGAATTTCCCACTCTCGTTCTCGCGCTCGCTCTCGTCTCGTGCTCGTCGGGCCCGCGCTTCTTGCTGACTCCCGATTGGCTGCCAGTCCGCGCGGATAGCGAGCCGCGCATCAGCGCCCGCTGATTCGCTCGCGACATGCGGAGGACCTATCAGCGTGCGCGCGCCGACGAGGCTCGCTCTCGCGCCAACGATGCTCACTTTCGCGCCGACGATGACGGTTAGCTAGCCCGTTCCCCGAACCTTGAGGACAGGCCGGCGCCGACAACAACACGTCGACTCGCTTGTTTCTTCCGCGCACTCAGGGCTTGGCCGCATCGAAAGAGATTCCTCGGCTCGACGCGGCTGCGACGTTTGCAACGTCGCACAGCGAAGCGATGACATGTTGAAACGAAAAATTTCAATTTTACAGAAACCCGAGAAAGAACGTACTCGTAGAGAGAAAGGAGAAGTCAATAACTATGTCTTGCGAAAGGGTATTTTGTATAAACGCGTCGAAAACGGAAACAAAGAATTGTACGTAGTGCCTGCAGCTATGCGAAAGATGTTAGTCATTAAAAATCACGATCTTACGAGTCACTTCGGCGTAGATAGAACTGTAGCGCGAATTAGAGAATATTATTATTTTCCGCGAATGCGTAGTTACGTGAGAAGACATATTGCGGCATGTATTGAATGTATTTTTGCGAAAAACAAAGTGGGAAAACAAGCAGGAGAACTGCATCCGGTTCCTGTGGGAAAGCGTCCGTTTGAGATTGTCAACTTAGACCACTTGGACTGTTTATAACGTCGTCGAAAAAGAATAAATATATTCTCGCTACGGTTTGTAATTTAACTAAATTCTGCCAACTCTTCGCAGTTCGTGATGTAAAGGCGATAACTACGGTAAGTCAGATAGAAAAATTGATAGAGCGTTTTGGAGCTCCGGCACGATTTATCACCGACAGAGGAACTGCCTTTAATTCCTAAAAATTTAAAACACTATGTTCAGAAAACGGAATAAGGCACACGCTGAATTCGAGTAGGCATGCTCAGGCGAACGGGCAGGTAGAACGGTTTAATCAAACGATTTTGCCAGCACTCCAATCTAATATAACAGATGTTGAGTCTTGGGACAAGGAGTTAGGGAGATTAGAGAGGGATTTAAATGCGTCTATGAGTAAAACTACGGGCAAAACACCGTTTGAAACGCTGTATAGGTTTGAGTAGAGAGCTCACGATAGATTCAGAGACTTATAAAATTCCAGAGGAAGTTAGGCGCGAAGCAATCCATAGAATCGAAGTTGAACAGAATATGGCGAAAGAAATATATGATAAAGCCCGCGTTAAAAATGTTAAGTTCGAACCCGGTGATATTGTATTCATGAAAACTAATTCGGTATCTACGGGTGAGTCAATTAAGCTTCAATCTCGATTTAGGGGACCTCTCGCTATCGTCGACGTATTACCTTCGGATATATATCGTGTACAAAATTTGAATATGGCAGATAAGACTAAGTTAGATACGACAGCTCACGTAAGCCAGCTAAAAATTTGGCGAGGTTTACCTCTCGAAAACGATGAGAACGATGAAGAAGGCGACTCGGATTCGCGGAAAGAAGAAGTAGAATCAGTAGGACGTGTTGAAAATTCAACTCCAATAAAAAGGGAAAACATTGAAAAATCAGAGGTAGATAGTATTGAACTGATTAGTCAGAATAGCGAAGGAGACAAACGATCGGCGCGCGATCGTTGAGCTCCAACAAAGTTTGACGACTGTGTAATGTAATTGAGTATGAACTAACAGTTCGCTTGGAGGACCAAACGAAATGCAAGGATGGCCGATTGTTATAATCCGTAATAACCACGTGAACAGAGAGATGGCGTGAGAGAGACAGAAAGGAATGAGTGTCGCGTTGATATAGTCCTGGAGGGGCTGAATGGTACTACGAGAGCGAACGGATGCGGAGGCAAATGTGCCGAGCTCGAGTGTATAAGTTGATGTGTCATACGGACGAGATTGCTTGTATAGATATTTGTACCTTGGCTGGTTTTCTTCAGTGTTCAAATAAAAGTGTTTCTTATCATTTGCTATTCGGGCGTCTAGTTTCTTGATTTGTTCTTCCCTGAGCATGGTTTAGTATTGAAAAGATATTAGTCTAACATTTGTGAAATTGCAGGATGCTCTAATATCGCAATTGTTCGATGTTCATGGTGTAAAAAATTTTTATGTTTGAAACACTTTTTTGATGATTATCATTATTGTTCTACTTATGATCCTTGATAACAATTAAGAAAATTATGTAATTTTCAATTACCGATACATATAAATTGCACGATCTGAAAAATTGTAATATTTTAAGTTTGTAAAATGTATTCGAAATAAAATTTATTACACAAGAGTTCTAAATTTTAATTTATTTCAAACCTGCAATAATTCATTGTAAAATGAAATGATTTTCATCGATATTCAATGTTGTTTTATTCAAAATTAAAAAATATACAATAATTGTGTAAATCTGCAAATAAATTAAAAAAATTTAAAAATAATTCAGAATATAATTTTTTATTTAAGGATAAAATAAAAAAATAACCTCAAGGGTAAAACAATCAAGAAAAAATTTTTTCTTCGTAAATCTCGAAACACGTCAACTTTAATTTCTTAATTTCTTGATGATAGTGCAATTTTCAACCAAAGCTAGCCGATTTTATCAATTTTATATTGAAAAAATAGCGAAAAATTGCACATTTACCCTTAAAAAAACAGGGGTTGACACCTTTCGAGGTAAAAGTTGTGCCTACAGTAGCGTCTTTTTATAATAAAGAATTTAGCGTTGGTTTTATTTAAAAACTCCAAATAGTTTTTGAGATATTAGAAAAAACCTGTTTTTGGGGGTAAACTTCAAGGGTGATGTTCACCCCTTAAATCGACGAGTTAGCACGTAAGAAAAAACACATGTCTAATATTTTTTCGAGTACTACAACATATCACAAAATGATCAAAATCGGTGAGGTACACCTGGGGACCCTTCCTTGTTAGAAAATGCCGTTACAGTCAGGACAGCACCGTTGGTTCATAATGAGGTTGGTGTTGTTGTGATTTATGTAGTAGAAGAAAAAGCACTTAGCCCTCTTAGATTTATGCAAGGCTTGCTATGCTCACACCCATCAACATTTTCAACCATAGCGAAAGTAGTAGAATGGTGCGTTCGCAGTGACCAATTAAGAAACAGGCAGGTGTAGACAGACTATACAAAGAACTTACTGTTGCACAAATGCAAGGCTAGTTCTAATTGCATGTTCTCACAGCCAATGGACATGTAGTCCAAGAAGATGCACCTAAAAAAGGTCAGAAGCTGTGGCTACATTTTTAGTCAGACACATGTACGCAGATCTTATGGCTGATTGTACCAGGTTCTGTACCAGCCTGTTGAAAGATCGCCATTCAAGATTGGAAAGTAAATATAATGTGCATTTGAATTGCAAAACATGGTAAATTTAGCTATTTAGTTAAAATGATTATTTTATGTAAACATGTTGTCAAAGAATTCTATTTTTGAATGGCATAGATGCAGATTGAAGGCACTGATCAATGGTTGATCATTAGGCTATCGAGACAACTTTCTGTACAAAAGAGGATGCATCTCTTTGGTTGGATTTTTGAATCAGGTATGACGTTATTTCTATTAACTTGTTTTTACGCAATATCTAAAGTTGCATTAGTTTTTTACACACTAAATCTTGTCTTTCTTTCTTATGTATGTAACAGATGTCAAGAGCATAGCTAATGACTGACAAAGAAACTTTTAAATTGCTACAAAGCAGCATCTGAAGAAATAGTAGCACGCTAAAGAGTTCATTTTAATGGTTTTAATTGTATGCTAATGAATTGGCTCTTCTATGTGGAATTCCTTGAGACACTCTTCAATGACAGAATAATTTTTCATTTTTATAAACTGAGTACAGGTAATGATACAAGTCAATTAGATTGCAAAATAATCAATGAAAGTATTAATAAAGTATAATCATCGTTTTATAATTTACACTTTTAGGAGATCCACAGTATTTCAGAATATTGATGTAATATGGACATCAAACTCTGGCTCTAGATATAATCCAGCGCATGACTCTATTAATGAAAGTAGGTCTGGAAAACCTTTACTGGACTCAAACTCAATATGCAGATATTGAAAATTAGTTAATGTTCTCACCAAAGCCATGACAAGAGACCTGTCTTTTTCGAGTATATTCTAAACAAATACTGTGAATTGCAATGTAGGGCATACGAAACGAGCTTGACTGCTGCACAGCAACTCCAGCATTTCACATTCCTTTTTACAATTAGAGTAAAGTATTTTACAGTTTATTTTTAAAGCAATTTGGCAATATTATTGTGAAGTGTTTATTGACAATTTTCAGGAAAATGAACCTGGATATAATCCAACAATCGAATTATGGAATTTGGCCAAAAAAGATACACAGGGATATACCCCACCTGAGTTTGAATATGTTGAGCCATACCTACAGTTTTAGAGCAGTTTCAGCAAATGCATCATAATATTGTACAGGTAAAAAACAAGACCTTGTTTAATTTATTTCTAGTCTATTAATCTTATCTATTTATTTAAGATATGTTTTTTTAGACTGGATTTAGCCAGAGAAAGAATGAACAAAGTAGAGATTTTCAAAGACAGTAGTTGTAACAGAGCTTGTCATTAAGTCCACTGGAAAGCAAAGTTATTTACTTGTAGCTACTACCAATAGTGTATATGTATATAATATTACAATAAAAGATAAGGAATTTAAGTCTGCCTTGGATAATATGGGCTGTGCAAGAAAATGCAGTATTCTTCAAGAATCAAAGCATGATAGTAATTTTATGATCGGTCGCAATGATAAGATTTCATTATTGTAACAACTTTAAAGACTATTTCAGATTGATTGAATTTATTGATAAGATATACTTTTTAGACTATTTACTGTTATACTCCAGATGGAAGAAGGCAATGTTATGCAATAGTAGGTCAAAAACAATGTTAAAATGGTTTAAAAGTTATTTAGTTATAATTACAGAAGATACAAGAATAATTAACAGTACCGCTACTACTATATCTGCAAAACATATTGGATAATCTATTCCAGAATTTTAGTACATACTTATGTATGACTATGTGTGATCTATATGCTGTAAACTTTTCAGCAAGCAGTGCAAAAGATCTTACTTCATCGTATCAATGGTGAATTGTTGCCTTGCAAAAATGCTAATTTGGTCCCTTTGCCAAGAAATTATGGGTTTTTCAGCGCAGTTCCTACCCTCATGTCGAATGATTAGGAAATCAAGTATTGTTAAATTGAATACATTGAAATGAAATATATTTGATGTTCTTCTTGTAGCATAATGAAGCAGTATATAGTTTGTATCAAGCGCTCAGAAATACATTTAGAAATAGCAGAAGTGATGATCCAGTAGCTCAAGTTAATGTTATGATGGAAGGAACGTCATTCATAATCATAATTATTTTATGGACTATTACTTTTGTAAAATGTAAAATGATACAAATCTTAATATTTTTACGTTTTTGTAACGACTCAATTTATAATGAATTAAAGTATAATGTAATTCAAAAATAATACATTTTGTATAAATATGAAAATTCATTCATAGAAGTATGAAGTATTCTAATTTTTTCCATCGTTAAGTCTACAAAAGATCGGGCTATCTTCGATTTGCATTTCGATAATTAGAAGCTACAAGAAATCTTCAGTTATTATTTCTTAGAAGTTTTGTCCAATCCTGGAAGCTAGATTTACAACTGTATTGAGATTTTGTTTGAATTATTTTGTTGTTGCTTAATAATTCTCGTTTTTTTAACTGATATCTTTAGCTAGTTATTCTGTAATATATTAAGATCGTTTTATAATAATCATTTTCAATAAACCTACAAATTATTAATTATTATATTATTATTTCATTTTTTGCAGTATATGCTCATTCTAAGTTATTCAAATCGGTATACTGATCTTTGATTAGCATGTTTCATTACTGTACTCAATGTAAATAAGGATTGCTCTATTTATTATAATGGTTTGATCAGTGATTTTGACATGAAATTTATCATACCAATTACAAGTATTCACGTATTAAACAAAATGAGTTTTATATGACTTATTCACTAGAGATATCAGTTTTACGTATAAAAGAAAGACAAGATTTAGTGTGTGAAAAACTAATGCAATTTTGATATTGCGTAAAAATAAGTCAAGATAAATAATGTCATACCTGGATACTGATTTGATAATCCAACCATAGAGCTGCATCCTCTCTTGTATAGGAAATTGTCCCGATAGCCAAATGATCGACCATTGATCAGTACCTTCAATCTGCATCTATTCCATTCAAGAACAGAAGTCTTTGACGTCATGTTTACATAATATAATCATTTTAACTAAATAGCTAAATTTACAATGTTTTGCGATTCAAATCTTGAATGGCGATCTTTCAGCAGGCTGGTACAGACCTGGTGCAATCAGCTATAAGTTCTGCGTACTTGTGTCTGACCAAAAATGTAGCCACAACTTCTGAACTTTTTCAGGTGCATCTTTTTGGACTACATGTCCATGGGCTATGAGAACTTGCGATTGGAACTTGATTTACATCTGTGCAACAGTAAGTTTTCTGTCTAGTCTGTCTATACCTGTCTGTGTCTTAATTGGTGTGAGCATAGCAAGCCTTGCATAAATCAAAGAGCGCTAAGTGCTTTTTCTTCTACTACATAAATCACAACAACACCAACCTCATTATGAACCATCGGTGCTGTCCTGACTGTAACGGCATTTTCTAAGCTATGACTATAAAAAAGAATTACAGGTCTGCTTTCTGATACTGATTCCAATATACTGGGTACATCTATTGCTCGTTCGTTGATTGATAGATCACCCTAGCTCCTCAAGTACAGATGCATAAAAATCAAGTCTTTTAACTCCATATATAACCAGAAGTAAAAACGTGCATATATTAAATATTGTGGAATCTTGCAAGTAAAGAACTTGCAATACCCAAGACTAACTTCTTTCAATCGACTAACAGTGAATGTTACCTCAGCTAAAGCACCTCTTAGTACACTGTTTCCTGAATATCCATCGTTAAGTATTACTTCACTGCGTACACGATCGTAAAGATCAAATTTTGAGGAAATTGAAACGGTCTGCTGCGCGCGGTTTCTCTACGCGAGACTTCGTTGCCAACATAAAGGTGCAATCCACGCGGAATATCAATGCTACTATGTCCAAAAAGTTTATTTATTTATAATTAAATTTTTATAAGTAATTATGCAATGCAAATGATATTTACCAAACCGGCAATTAATTTGCAAACGGTACCAGGTGATTTCGACCCATTTGTTAGCATATATCCTAAGAAATACAAATTTTTGTATATTATTGCAATGCAAAAAGTTTTTCATTATTTTTCAATAAACTTATGGACCGACAATTTTTTTCTTGCAGTTATGAACGCTATGAACGATTCTGCAATTATCTATATTTTTATTTTTTTCATATATGCAAATTAATCATTACCTTCACGCATACGCAATACTACTTCAATTTCACTCTCTAAACAAAAAGCCAGGCGATGCTTCTTTAACCTCAGAAACAGATAGACGTTTTTCACCACTTCTATGTGGTCGTTTCCTACAGTTCAAATTTTCAAAGGAAAATTAGCACATCTCACGATTTGCCGCGATGAATAGCACAATTCAGAAATGCGGCCAATAGTAGCACAACTTACGACTTAATATTACTTAAAATGTGAGTATTTAACGTTTTTATTAAGTTATTTGGTTAGTTAAGTTCATTAATACCTTGGAAAAAGACAGACACACCTCAAAGTTTTAGAAGGTTTCAGAAATTTCTAAAAAACAGTGAATAATTTAAAAAATGTCTGTAAAAAATTATTTTATTCGGGAAGAGGACTTTAAATTCAGTCAAAAGTTGTAAATTCTTAATATTTAAAAATGTTCATTTAGGCAAGTTTGCATTATTTTTTGATAACCACTTTCTCTAAATCTGAAAGGGTGAAAAATCACTTCTTTAAAGTCAAAATTGAGTCACTCTTTGCAACGCCTCTGATTTGAATGATTTTGCACTCTTTGAGATTTAGATAGCTAGTTGGTTAATCCAATCTTAGCTGCTGAACTTCCATAATTGACACTTATTAACTAGTTTTACGATATTTAATAACGTTTATTATTAAGTGTAGAGAGGAACTTTTGTATTCAGATACTTTCCTAGTAATAACGGCCATCTCTATGACTTACTTTATGCAGATTAGATAAGATCATTGAATATTAGAGGAATAAATTTAAAAGTCGAATATTTACTTTGTAACGGGGTATGAGTCCAAGTAACGAATTGTTAATTCAACAACGAAATCGCGCTCCCTCGATGCGGCGGAGTACTCGTCTACGCCCGCGATATACCAACGTTGCATGCAGCTATATCAGCTGCTTTTAAGTCTGGGGTTTATACCCTGCCTGGCGCGTGCTCGACTGCTCAGATGCGTTATTTGTTTACTTGTGAATAACGCCCGCGGAGGCGGCGGGATTCGCAGGAAGAATCTAGGATCGGGCTTAACGAGCGAGGTCTATAAATGACGACAAAAATCACGTAAAATAATAAGACTACGGTTATATTTCCCAATCGCGAAATAAACGTGATTTTACAGTAAATAAATAATGTTACGCGAGTCGCCAACAAATTTGCGACTCGCCGCGACGCCAACTTAAACGTACTCGCACGCGTGTATTACCGAGAAGGTCGCGCTCGCAGTATCACCCTCGCATGGATGATACCCATACACACATTCACACTCTCATGCACTGCGCGCACACAAACCTCCACTCCTTCGACGATGACGTTCGGTGTCGACGGAACTGCACGCGCTCGAAAGCGGCCTGCAGTTACTCGGGATTTATCTAAGCAGACAAATTTCTTAACTTAGATTCGCAGCCCTTTGCGCACGTGTTTTTCGCGGTGACGTCGATGGGTTAGTTGGCGATGTTACATGCCCGCGGTTGCGCTAACCCTTCGGACGACCATGCCTCCTCTTCTCGGTGTTGACCTCGAAACTCGGGGTCTCTGGCCTAGGTCTAACTCGCCTAGCCGTATACACCTTCTTCCCTGGACGGCCTCTCTTCTTAGTCGCAGGGTTTATTACGATCGCACGCGTCTTTTTCGTTCGCTTCGGACGATCGGCGACTTCGCTCGCATCGGATGCCCTATTGCTCTGTTCGCAGACAGAGTCTCGCTCGCTTTGCGTTAGTACCTCGCTAGTACTAGCGTCTGCGCTCGCATCCCTCGGAGGTAGAGCGTCGCCTTCTTCATCGTTCTTCTGCGACTCTGCATCCGCCGCTAGCATGTGAAATGGCTTCAGCTGCGCCGCTGGTGCAAGATCTAAGTGCTCGCCCATTTCATCGACGAGTCGATATGTATTGGTGCTGCGTATTTCTACGATTTTATACGGCCCAATATACGGTGGCGCTAGCTTCGCGGAGCGTTGCTCCGCTCCAGAAGACAACACGACGCTTCTGTCGATCTTGCGCTTCTTGCGTCCTTTGTGACGCTTGTTCGCGCAGCTGGGATAAATCCCACATCCGATCGTGCCATGCATCGATCGCGCGTCGTTGTAATTCTTCTTCTGCGGCGGCGTCCTGCTCGCGCCTTACCGTAGAAGGTTTCCTCGGTTGAGTCCCATACATTAATATGGCTGGACTCACGCCTGTCGAGGAATGGGGTACGGTATTATACCCGAAGGTGATGTCACTCAGTCGCTCATCCCATGTATTATGGTTCTCTTCTATGAGCGCGCGCACCATGTTATTTATGGTGCGATTCACCCTCTCTACTGGGTTCGCCTGGGGATGGTAGGGTGGCGTTAACTCGTGTCGCACCCCTAGTTCTCCGAGGTATCGATCAACGGCCTTATTTTTGAATTCTGTACCGTTGTCCGACAAGAATACCTCTGGCGTACCGTACCGCGTGAAAATCCGCTCTCTGAGGTGTTGCAGGATGGTTTTTGCGTTCGCTCGCTTAATTGGAACGCACTCTATCCAGCGGGTGAACAAATCTTCGAATATAAGGATATATTCGTTTCCTCGAGCGGTGTTTAGCTTAGGCCCCATGACATCCCCTGCTACGATTTGCCATGGTCGAGTAATCACTCGCTTTCCCATCAGGCCACTTGGCGGGCGCTGTTCGACTTTGCATTGCTGACAAATGAAGCATTGTCGAACATACTCAGTGACGTCGGTGTACATACCGGGCCAGTAATAGTACATTGCGACGCGAGCACAAGTTTTTTCACGCTCTTGGTGACCTGCAGATGGCTCGTCGTGGCACTCTCGCAGTACCTCTGCTCGCTTTTCTTTCGGTAAGACGATTTTCCATGCCGTATCGTCATTCATAGACGCCGGCAATTTCTCATCCGGGCAGAAGTAGTACAGCTGTCCACCGTACGTTTTATACAGCGGATCTTTGTTTGGATGAAGCTGTACCTCACGGACTTTTTCGCAGTACCATTCGTCTTGGGTTTCACTCGCCCATCCGACTGCCTCGACTGGTACTGCGTCCTCCTCGTACATACTCGACAACGCGTCGGGTACGGCATTTAGCAGGCCTTTTCTATGCTCCACCGTATAGACGTGGCCCTGCATTTCTAACGCCCATCTCGCTAGGTGTCCGGTGGGGTTATGCAGATTGCATAGCCACCGCAAACTACTATGGTCCGTAGTAGTATAGTATCAGCCTTCAATATAAGGTCTGAACTTCCGTGTTGCCAAGATGACAGCGAGACATTCTCTCTCTGTGACACTATAATTTCGCTCGGCTTTCGACATCGTGCGGCTCGCGAATTCCAAAACTCGCTCTTCTCCATTGATCACCTGGAAACGTACAGCGCCAAGCCCGGTGTCACTGGCGTCCGTCTGCAACACGAATTGCGATTCGTAATCTGGACGATGAAGAATCGGTGCAGACGCAAGCGTTCTGCTGTTCCTTCCCCCACTCGTATTTTCTGCCTTTCTTCATCAGGCGATGGAGTGGTTCAGCGACGGTCGCAAACTCATGTAAGAATTTGCGATACCACGACGCCATTCCCAAGAAACGTCTCAGCTGTTTGAGGTTTTTCGGCGCTGGGTACGCCACAATGGGCGCGATCTTCTCTGGATCTGGCCGAAAACCATCATGATTAACCAGGACGCCGAGGTATTTTACTTCTTCTCTGCAAAAGACACTTTTGTCCCGGTTGATCGTTAGTCCCGCCGCATTCACTCGCTTGAGCACTTTCTCCAAGTACTCGAGATGTTCTTCGAACGTCTCCGTCGCGATGATGATATCATCGAGATACGAATACGCGTATGGCTGGAGCTCTGGGCTGATCACTTCGTCGATCATTCGCTGGAAGGTCGCTCCAGCGTAGGCTAAACCAAATGGCATTCGCGTAAATTGGAATAAGCCTAGCCCAGGAACTGTAAAGGCCGTCAGAGGTCTTGCCTCCGGTTTCAACGGTATTTGATGGTACGCGCTGCTAAGGTCTAACGTTGATATGTACTTCGCTTTCTGCAGCTAACGAAGGATATCATCCATGTTAGGTAATGGATATGCGTCAGCCTTAGACAGCGCATTGACTTTCCGGAAGTCGACGCAAAAACGATATTGCCCGTTCGCTTTGCGCACCATCACTACCGGGCTTGACCAAGCACTGTCAGAGGGTTCGATGATTCCAGCAGCAAGCAACTCTCGCACTTGCTGATACATCTCTTACTCTATTTTCGATGACACGGGATAGTATTTCTGTTTGATCGGCCTGGCCAATCCGACGTCTATCCCGCGCTCGATCAACTGAGTTCGTCCGATCGTACGGCTGGACTTTGACAGAACGCTGTCCAGCATTCTGCGAATTTGCGCGTGTTCGTCGTCACTGGCGGCGATATCTATCGCTCCTGTCGCGGCTATTGTAGCCACTTGAAGTTGGACGATTTTCTTCTCCTTCTTCAAGTACAGGACATTTTCATTTGCATCGTGGACAGCGCCAAATAGGCATCCGAAATTCGTCCCAACTAAGCATTCGTTGGTCGCTTCGGGCATGATCGCCACCGTTACATCACGTTGTACACCCGCAATGTCGAATGGCAATTCCACGAATCCCACGATCGGCGACGTCTGACCATTTGCACACTGTGCTTGACGTCCATCGCAGGCGCTAGCGATCTGGAATCCTAACGACCCCATTACGGTCATAACGGCGCCTGGGTCGTAGAGAGCTCTCACTCCTAACCCTCCGATGCCCACTTGTACCCACCAGCGCGATTCGTCTTCATTGGCGATATCGTTGGCTGGCGAGACTCGCTGGACAGTAGCGCGACCATGCGTTCAAAATCGCCTGAGGTTCCGCACGAGGTATCGGCAACGTCCTCCGACACGTGCCTCTCCTCTCTGGGAGATTCCTCGCGCTGCGGTTCAAGAGGAGTAGTAACCTCGCCTACTCCTTCCTTTTGCCGTTTCCCTTACCTGTGGGACATTCTCGGGCGACATGACCTTTCTTATGGCATCTGAAGCACTCTATTGGCTTCTTCTGTTCTGTCTGCTCCGATTGCCCGGAATTATTGCCAGAGTTTTGGCTTTTGCGCTTCGGGCTAAGAGACTTGTCTCCGTCTCTTCTAGGACTGGAGCGTCCTCGCTGAGGGGCTGGTTTCTTGCCGCCTCCTCCAGCGTTGTCATACTTCGTCGGTTGCGCCATTGCTGCGAGCTTCGTGTCAACTAGTCTGTTTATGGCGTCAACCAACAAAGGTAGGTTGTCGGTTTGTTCCACAAACCCCATGGCAGCTACCGGTGTTTTACCGCCCGTCCTCGGCGTTTCGCCCCTAAAGGCGCATTCTGGGACGATTGTGACGCCAGGCTTTGGAGGGGCTCTGTACGAGGCTTCACATGCTAGAGTGGCCTCGAGCTCGACTGCTGCCTCTTGCAATTGGTCCACGGTGAAGAAATCCTTCCGTTGGAGCCCACGTTTGAGAGCAGGCAGCATATTATGGTAGATCCGATCTACCTGTTGGCTAACGTCTGGTCTGGGAACCATCCTTCGCATTATTCCTTGCAGGCTATTCACGTACATCCGTACGCTTTCGCCAGGCCCCTGTGTTCTCAAAATTGCTTCGCTCAGCAGTTTCTGTTGGTAGCCTTGCGTCTGCCCGTACCATCGTCGGATGCACTCGCAGAAATCGCCCCAGCTGGTCCATTTTCCCTGTTCGGAGAGCCGGTTCTGTAACCATTCGTACGCATTATCCGTCAATACTTCTTGTAATGACGCTATCTTTTGAGCGTCGGACAGGTCGTCCAGCATTCTGCGTGCTTCCATGCGCTGTAGGAAGTTTTCGACGCTCATTGACGCGTCCCCGGTGAACTTAATCCCCCATTTGTTCACCGCGGGTCCGATGGATCTGTTGTGTTGTCTTCGCGACCCATCGTAGTTGCTACTTTCGCTCAACGCTTGCGTATGCGTGTTCGTCGCATTTGCATTCCTCCCCCCCCCCCTAGCAACTACCGAGGGTTGCGAATAGGGCGTATTCGCTGGGATCCATGGGTAGGCAGCTCCACCAGCCGCTGCGCCCGCATCTTCGCGGAAGCTGCTGTTTTGCCAGACGTATGTGACTTTGTCCGCCGTAGTTGTTGGCGTTGTCCTTGTCGTTGTGACCAGATTCCCCGTCGGCACTTCTATTGCGACTATCCTATTATGGTCTTGACCTTGAGCCTCTTGCGCCGTTGACCTGGTTTGGTCTTCCGGCGTTGACGTTGGCGTCCGTGCTCGTTCACTTTCTTTAGTGACTGGCACTTCTGCGAAGGCGTCTCGCATCGTCAGCGCGTTCAGCAGTTGAATGTTAGGCCCTGTTGATTGGCCTAATCCTTCGGCTGGCTGACCGTAATTCATTTCGATCGCCGGCGTCACCACGACTTCATTCGCCTCAATTTCTTGCTGTAACAGCTTTAGAGGGTGTGGCTGATCGGCGTCATAATCGCCCGTATATATCAAGCGTGTCGATACTTGCTCGGCCGTTGCGTCAATAAATGACTTACGCATTTCCTCCCTTTTCACTCGCGCCATTATTGTCGAGGCGTCCATGCTCTCCGTAAAGTCTGACTCGGTATATTCTCCGAGGAGCCATCTATTCAGCCTAGCGGCGCGATCCAATCGCTTGCCGTCTGGCTTCAACTGCATGCTTTCGAGGGCTTCGTCCATTTCTTCTTCGACGATGCCCAAACACCAATTCTCGATGAGTTTCTCTATCTTCTTTGCCATCTTGATGTTTCGTTTTTGTTTAACGACGTTTACGCAGTTGCGCTACAACGACGTGGTAGCTCCCTAATCTACGCACTCACTCTGGATAGCCCCTAGGTTGTATCTTTGTTGCTACAACGTAAGCTACAAAAATACAACCTGTCTACTCACACGCTTGCACACTTAAACGCGTCGCTGTGACGTAGATAATTACGCAAAATCGAGTAAAGCGAAAAATCGAATTTGTGGAATCGGAGTGAAGTCCGGAAAAAAAAATTTTATTTACGCCACGTAAGCGCGAATCGCTTCTGGTGCGCGCACTCGTAGCACCGCTGTGCTCTCACTCGCAATGCACGGTTTGTGCTACATAGACCAGTCGTGGGAGATAATGATGTGGCTGTGTGCTGATGTACAACGTTTTTTTTTTTAATTGGTCCGCAAAAAT
>QLSS01000084.1:484822-553616 GCA_024372645.1 Trichomalopsis sarcophagae
AAAAAAAAAAACGTTGTACATCAGCACACATCCATCCACCTACCTTTTTTGAGCTCCCACGACTGGACTAACAGGCATATACACACTCATACACCCGGAAAAAAAAATTCGAAAAAAAACGACGAAAATATTTTTCACGGAATTGCCCGTATATCTCGTTTTTGAGTCGAGTGTGTCTTCTTCTTGAGAAATCTTGAGGTTTCCTTGGTTGAAAACTGGACGTATACTATTCCGCGTCTTCTCGTGGAAATTGTTGTATATCTCGCGCCCGTCGCGTTCTCGTGGAATCGCCTCTATGTAGCGCCGCTAGCGCACGTATTCTCACTCACACACTCGCGCTGCTGCGCTAGTGTCCACTATAGCGTGCGTGGACTATACTTCGCGGCTACACACGCTTGTGTTGCCTCTTTGCTGCCTTTTATTATTTAATTATTATTAATTAAGCAATTAATAATTACGCCTATACGCTCTCCTTTCACACGAGATGTCACGAAAAAATAATTATGTAACTCTCTATCCTAACGAGAGTACTGTAGAATTCTCCCGACAACAAATAGAAAATTATTCGACTCGGAGGGCATGCGATACTAGTTTCAGCTTCAAGTTTCGCTGCTCCGAGTCGTTTAACTCTATGTCGTGTGAAAATATCGGTAGATATTTGTTCTCGGCCTGGTAACCAAAATCTCCGATTATTATTCACAGACTTCTCGTGTGAAATGCGTTCGAATTATTCGTATACGCCGCACGAATAAATTCGAACGTCGCTCAAATCCGCCTGATTTGAGCGCGCGTAAACAGTACGGGAACGCTTGTATTTACGTCGCTCGCGCGACCTTCTGAAACTCGCAACGGTTTCGCGCTCGCGCCGAAAATCGCAAAAATTATAATATTTGTTCGTTCCTTCCTGGTTAAACCCACGAACTGGGCGCCAATGTAACGGGGTATGAGTCCGAGCAACAAATCGTTAATTCAACAACGAAATCGCGCTCCCTCGATGCGGCGGAGTACTCCTCTACGCCCACGATATACCAACGTTGCATGCAGCTATCTCAGCTGCTTTTAAGTCTGGGGTTTATACGCTGCCTGGTGCGTGCTCGACTACTCAGATGAGTTATTTGTTTACTTGTAAATAACGCCCGCGGAAGCGGCGGTATTCGCAGGAAGGAACTAGGATCGGGCTTAACGAGTGAAGTCTATAAATGACGACAAAAATCACGTAAAATAATAAGACTACGGTTATATTTCCCAATCGCGAAATAAACGTGATTTTACAGTAAATAAATAATGTTACGCGAGTCGCCAACAAATTTGCGACTCGCCGCGACGCCAACTTAAACGTACTCGCACGCGTGTATTACCGAGAAGGTTGCGCGCGCCGTATCACCCTCGCATGGATGATACCCATACACACATTCACACTCTCATGCACTGCGCGCACACAAACCTCCACTCCTTCGACGATGACGTTCGGTGTCTTTAACGAGCTGCAAATTGATCTCGCCCTGGACCGCTGGGCTGTCGTGAACACCGCTTTGCTTCGCGTCACCCTTTCTCACACACACACTAGCCATTGCACTGTTAGCACAGCACAATACCTCTTAACTCGCGTAATCTCGAGAATTTAGCGAAGTCGCGTGCTTTCCGATTGAAGGCCGAGAGCTATCTGAGCGCGTTTCTGTAGGATTAGCCCGCGCGCTCGCTCTCTCTGTCCTTCTCGCCTATTGCCGAATTCCCTCGTGTTTGTTGTCGCGCGCGCGACTATACACGGTTTCATCGCGGTGCGGCGGTACTCTTACCATTACGATGTTGCGATGCTCAACTCGTTACAACTTTCACCAATTTTTATATTACTAGTATTATTTACCTCGCTTTTAACTTTCCGTGGTTGAAAAAATATTGTGTTAAATAAAATTCATTGCCTTAGAAATTTTTTAAAATAGTGACGAAATTAGAGTTTTGTTAAAATCTATTTTCCAAGTGTCCACTATAATTTATGTTTACTAATATTATTCAAAGAAAAAAATTAGTTAAACAATGATGATTATAAATTAATCATTGGGCAAATTGTAAAACATTTGATATTTTTACTGATTTCTCTACATACAGATGAAATAAGCATTTTAATACAATGCGGAATACAAAGAATACAGATTCGGAGAATAATAAAGAGTTACACTTTTGTTGATGGAGTAAAAACTTATGATTGCCATGATTTTACCTTGTTAACGGTGCTTTTCCAAAACGATTTAATATCCATTTCATACGTTGTTATAAGTTTAAAAGAAATTGTCGCTCTTAACTATATCTATAACACATCTCAAATTACCGACGAAGAGAAGCAGATTTTACGCAAACACTACGGGTTTTAGTACTTTATATTTCAAAATAGTACATTATGCAACAAGGGGCGAAAGTAAGAAATAAGTATTTTTTTCCACTTTTGGCCGAAAGGCCAATACTTGAGCTTAAAAAGCGGGATCAAAACTTTCAAAATTTTTCAAAATAAAAAAAAACAAATGTTCTCCCTCAAATATTCTTATTTTTCTAGTGAATTTCATATTTTTCCCACAAATTTCTTATTTTTTCAGCAAATTTCTCATTTTTTTACGAAAATTTTTGAAATTCTCACAATTTTCTTACTTTTCCGAAAATCCCATTTGCGGGAAAATATGCTACTCGCCCCACATTTCAGGCACAAAAAGTAACAATTTCGGTCGTCTGTGGAATGAAAACAATTCTGATTGTAAAACAATACATCATGTTAAAGAAAGCTACGTGTCAAATAATTGGCAGCGGTCTTTTTTGACAATTTAAGGATTCACCTGTCTTTAAGGTAGTTTACAGATTTTTTGCGACTGTTGATTTCATTACTATTGACAAATACTGCAAAGCTCATAGAAGTAAATTGAAACAATGTATTATCTACGTTAATGCATTTTATGTTTGAATAATGTATTATACAAGTGGCAACGATAAATTAGTATAAAAGCTGCGCGCTAATGAATAATAGGTAATCGTTTCTCAATCGTTGATCAAATTTCTTTTTAGATATCAGTGGACCGCCGGAAATGCAGGCACGCATTTCTGGCATGCTCATACTGGATTACAGAAAATGGATGGCTTATATGGAAGTATAGTCGTGCGACAACCACCAAGTAAAGATCCCAATAGTAATTTGTACGATTATGATTTGACTACTCATGTTGTTCTTATAAGCGATTGGATGCATGAAGATGCTGCTGAACGTTTTCCTGGACGTCTAGCTGTAAACACTGGACAAGATCCTGAGACTGTTTTAATTAATGGCAAAGGGCAGTTTAGAGTATGTATTATTATTTTATCTATTTATTGTACTAAATAATTATCTAGGACTTGAAACGGTCCGCGAAGGGTTAGAGCGCGAACGCGAGGGATTCGAGACCCGAGGTTAGTTAATTAGGAGATAAGCACATTCGAAGAACGATAATAAGCTCTGATCCACCCGGTAATATCTGTTGAGTGGACAAAAGCTTTCCCTATCCTCTAAAGTGGAAGACCCTTTAGAGGAGAACTGCTCGTGTGTTGAAGGGGGTGAGTAGGGTCTATCCACTACGCACATCCTGCACACTTAGGTAAACCACGCAGCTATTAGACTGATGTGTGAGGTACTACCATCTCACCAAGAATCTATGATCAGATACGCCACCTAAGAACAGGGTACTACCATCTTGCACTAATGACGCAACTGAAAGGGGAATGGGAGAGGGTATGCTATTAAAAGATTAAACTTATTTGTATTTTGTATAGAATCATTCATTTATTCAATCAATAATTATTTTTGAACGATACTGGATCTCAGACTACAGGAGAGGGAATTGACTGCACACATACTCTTCGAGAGCCGGGGCTCATGGACTACTAGGTATGGTGGAGACCGGAGCAAGCAGCGAGTACTACCATTCGCAAGTTACTTAGTTGAGAGCCAGATCATCAATGCTCTGCTGCTGGCTCCGGGGATCCTTATATACCCGACTTGCTCCCTCTCTCCTGTATTACATGCGCTTACGCCATCTACCCGCGCATAGGTAGACTATTTGCATTTGGCTACTAGCGCCATTCGGTCGGTAACTTGTTTACGCCAGGCAAATTATCTGTTGCTGTCCTCTTATTCCCTAAATATAAAGATTTCTTATATAATGGATTTTGAATTTTCATAAATTTTAAAATTAGCATACTGTTTTTCCGTCTTTCTTTATATCTACGTTTGTTCGCTTGCCATTTCACGCTTTTGCTTTTTCTTAGCTCCCGTAAATTTACCTGTGCGCCCTGTTAGCAAAATACGTAAATTTTGGATCTCTACTGCAAATCTCATTGTCAGTATTTCAGTGCCGTCTCTAAACTCATGGGTCTCTGGACACTAAGCACTACCCTTCTGCTCTGTTCTTCATCATCTGAGTTTGGTTAGTGTGCAGATACTCACTCGATGGTTTTTCCGTGTACATAAAACTGTGACAATTTAGATAAAAATACTTTTCCTGCACATGAAATAAAAAAATATTGTTTTATGTACGTGTGTGTTGATTATTTATCACGCAAATAAATATATCCTCAACAAAATTTTATCTCGAATTATAATATTACAATTACTAAGAACATGCATTTTATATGTAATACATCGGGAATTAATTATAAATAATTTATAATTATATATAATTATATTATAAATTATATATATTATGTATAATTTATAATTATATATATATATATATATATATATAATTTTCCTAATTGATATCAAGGATTTTAAGCAGAACAATAATGATATTCATCAAAATAGCGCTTTAAACATAAAGATTTTTTACACTATGAGCATAGAACAATTCCGACATTAAAGCAACCTGCAATTTCACATAGAATAGTAGACATATCACTATTTAAATATCTCACGTGGGATCTCAGGTGAGATCTCACGCCAAAATCTCATCTAACCAATTTTTTTTTTACGCGTTTCAAACCATTTTTAGTCAATTAGTGGATTTTTAAAAAAACTTGAACTCAAACTAAATTTATTACAACACACACTTATCCAACAGCCAGATTGATTACAAGTTTGGATTATAATCTTTTGTAAAGTATAAAATGTGGGTTTTAATTGAATTTTCTACTTCCCGATTTTCAACTTTTGTTTTTAGAGTATAGCGAAGAATAAAATATTTGACATAATATATAATATAATAATATATATGAAACTTGTGTTTTCTTGCACTTTATATATCATCTTCTTTTATTTTTTAACTAGAATATTTTTAATGCAATACATCCTTAGAGAAACTCTTGGTTAAGAGGAGATTGGTTCGTAGATGTAACAATATCGACCAGGAAAAGTTTTTTTTAGAATATTTGGTTTTCAATTATGTATTATGATTAACACATAGTAAAATTCGTCAGTGTTATTTGTTTAAATATGGCAGTTCATTGATATTGAGTTAATATTTTGACAGAATTTTCACCAGGGATATTTTTAATATTTCATTACAAAAAAAAGGTGTTGTAATAGATATGTAGTGAATGTTATTAATTCGATAAGTTTGAAATGATGACATTTTCATGATTATTTATAAAATAATGAAAAGCGAAAAATTAGACGGGATTCGAACTCGTGGACCCGACAGCCAGAGGCCTGGGCTCTAACCACGGAGCTAACGTCAACAATACAAGCATATGCTATGCATCGTAGTAAGGCTCGGTAGACTCTTATCGCTGACACGTTTCGCTGCTTGCGTTATAGACGTGTGTGTCTGTGACACTACCCCCTTTAATGAAAAATATATCCTTTCAAGTAATTGAAAAATATACAGATGTCATATTACAGATTCGACAGTGATAATCGCAAATTTGCATAGGTACACATTTAACTTTGATGTTTATGACGTATAAATCGGCTAATTCTTTTGCGTCATGTTAGAGAACAAGTCAGGCTAGTTTTAAAAATACATTAATAGATTGAGGTGCACAAATTGAAGTCACATACACAAAACTATAACAATCTTACATTATATTGCACAAGAGAGTCGGCAATAGATAGCTTTGAAACGCTTGCTAAAACTTCGAGAGCAAAGGCAGAGTCCATAAGCTTTGTGGGAGTGAGTTTCATAGACGGGCCTGTGACTTGAACAAATTTAAACCAATGTCTGGTTTTCTCCTTGGAACAGAAGTATTCTACGACAGCTTGCCGAGTCCGTATGAGGTAGACGTATATAAGGCTTATAACGAGAGATCCATATATATGCGTTGTTATACAGAAACTCACACAGACAAAACAATATAAAATAACACTTAAAAACTTATGTTTCAACATAAATCTATATTTCTTAAAAGATTTGTGCAAAATTTTATAATGATGCATGAAACTGCTAACATATGCATATACTTTAATTTAATTTAATTATTATATTTCCAACATTTATTTTTCTTAACTATAATTGTGATTGTACTCATGTTGCAGGATCCCAATACCGGTTTTATGACAAATACTCCTTTTGAAATTTTTACTATAACACCTGGACGCCGCTACCGGTTTCGCATGATTAACTCATTTGGTTCTGTGTGTCCTGCACAAATCACATTCCAAGGGCACAAGTTAACATTGATTGCAACAGATGGAGAACCAGTTCATCCCATTGATGTTAATACTATTATTTCATTTTCAGGTAAAACACATTTCTATTATCAATATAATATCAATAGATAATATTAATAACTGAGGAAAAACAATTGTTTATTTTTATTTATGTTGAATCATTTATTTGATTTTTATACATTGATTACTTCTAGATTATGTATTTTTGTGCTACAACATGCAATAAGCTGTAAAGCAAACAAAAAATGCCAGTGAACGTTTTTTCAAGAAAATGCTATTTTAACCAAAGTAAAAGGGTTAGGCGAGTTTGATGCATTACGTGTTATGTCATGCATGGTAGTCACATAATGTAACATAATAGCGTTATTTCATTTACAACAAAATTACAGAATATAAAAGAACTGAGATCAATTCAAAAGTCACCTCAATTACAATATTATTTTAAACATAATATAGCAAACAGGATTGTTAAGTCAATTAAGGACTGAGTCGAATGATTGTTAACTTAAATTTGATCAATATGTCATTCAATTACAAACAACTCTCGATACTTATTAAGTAACTTGCCATATCTGTTTCATTTTGTTTATAGGCGAACAACTGAAATATTTCAATAAAATCTCATAAATTTCCAATGTAGATTATACGACAGTCGAAGTTAAAAATCAATAAATTTAATATCACATTTTGACACACAAAAATAATTTTATAAGCGTATGCGCACAAAATATGCAGAAAGTCACTGATAGACAGCACCATAAATAAAATGCTACAAGCATAGAAAGTTACGTAGTTAGTATCGAGAGTTGTTTGTAATTGATCGATATATTACTTAAGTTTACGTTAGCAATCATTTGACTAAGCCCTTCATTGAACACAATAATTTTCTGTTTGCTATATTATGATTAAAATAATATTTTAATAAACTTGACTTTTTTTATTGATCTTAGTTCTTCTATAATTTGTAATTAAGTTATAAATAAAATAATGCTATTATGTTGCATTATGTTATTGCCATGCATAACATAATATGGAATGCATCAAACTCGCCAAACCATTTAACTCTCGTTAGAAGTTTTTTTTTTATTTGAGCACATATTTTTTACACCTAAACACAAAATACTACGGAGCACAACACCTAGACCTCGTCATTGGCCGCCCTGTAAGCTCAAATGCAGTCCTCGAATACTTTTTACACCTAGACACAAAAAACTACAGAGCGCACAACCTAGACAAGGGATGTGCGAGTCAAACTCGAGCTTTTTTTGTTTTAATTGTTTTATTTGTTTAATCTACTTAAACACAAGTCGAGTTTTTACAGATATCTAACAAATGCTATGGTTTTTCCCTGTATCGTAACAGTGATATGTTACTTAAAGCTTCGAGTACTTTTTCGAGTTTTTTTTTCGAGCTTTTGCCTGAAAAATAACTCGATTGATTATTTGGAATGATTTTGCAACCTATCAACATTTGTTTGCTTTTGTAATCTATTGAATCTTTTTAATCCATATATCAACTTTAAATCTAAACACTTATAATCTTTCCTCTATTATATTAAAATGTGTCTGGTAGTCTCCAGCTATAAGTTCACTTTATTCCCAAAACTACGCCTCCTTAAGGATCAAAGTAAATTGATTTAGCAACAGCGCAGTGTTAGTGTACAACATTTGACGTCTTGAAACGACCAGTAACGGTTTTTGACTACTGGAGCTGCGTTCCGCATATATAGGGTATATTCCGATACCGAAACAGTTAATCGCCAGTAAATTGATATGGCAACAGTGCAGTTTCAGTGTACAACATTTGACGTCTTGAAACGATTAGCAACGGTTTTTGACTACTGGAGCTGTGTTCCGCATATGTAAACACAGTAATCAGCTGCTTACAAAGCTCATAAATAATAAAAGTAAAGAAAATTAATTTGCAAAATTCATATTCAAAAATAATGGAGACATGGTTGTAGAAGGTGTCTAGGTGTTTGGAGGGTCGCGCGATGACGGGGTCCAGGAAGTATGAGCTCCGAAGTTTTTTGTATCTAGGTTTCAGGAAATTCAGTTGTAGAAGGTGTGAGTTGGTATTTGGGGGATCTCCGATAATATGAATCAGGAAGGCGCTCCGTGGTTTTTCGTACGTATAGTATGAGTGGTAATTGTAAAAGGTGTCCAGGTGTACAGAATTGCCGAACAGGAGGTCCATCACTTCTTGGATCCCAGCCGCAATCGACGACCTAAAATATGTGGATACTTTCTGGAACCGATCCCCACACGTCGACACGGAATCTTACGGAGCGCACTTTTTGGAGCCCATTATCAGTGACCTTCAATACCAATACACTTTCCATGACAATCGGTTTTCACACCCAAATAAAAAAAATACGGAGCGCCCTATTTGGATTCCATAATCGGAGATCCCCCAAATACCTACACACACCTTCTACAACTGTATTTCCTGAAACCTAGATACAAAAAAGTACAGAACGCATACTTCCTGGACCTTCCAAACACCTAGACACTTTCTGCAACCATGTCTCCATTATTTTTGAATATGAATTTTGCAAATTAATTTTCCTTACTATTATCATTTATCAGCTTTGTAATCAGCTGATTCCTGTATTTACATATGCGGAATACAGCTCCAGTAGTCAAAAACCGTATCTGACCGCTTTAGGACATGCGCTGTTGCCAAATCAATTTACTGGCGATTCACTGTTTCCGTATAGCAGTATACTCCTGGAAGTAATCGGAAAAATTACAAAATGACCCGGGAGTGACCGAAAATAACCGGCAATAAACCGCAAATATACCGAAAATAAACAGAAAGTGACCAGAATAATGTATATTTGCTGAAGTACTCATAACGAGTAAGACGGAAATTAATCAATAAATAATTGATAACAATTTTGAAAAGTTTGAAAAGTATTATTCATAAACTGTAAATAATAATAGATGCATACATATTTTAGTGCTAAAATTTCAAAATATTTAAAATTATGTACAATTCTAATTGTATCCAATACTAAAAATCACATCGATATGAATCCTTTTTAGAAATGTACATTTAAATAAATATTAAACGCAGTATACACTTGAACACACTTTAAAATTAATGTGACAGTTGAATTTTAATAAATAGTAATGACTATATGAAAAAACAAATCGATTATCTGTTCATCTATTATCTGTATATTTTATAATATATTACCTATTGATATATTATCGATAAGGTATCATACAATACTATACTGTTTCAATCAAATTTTTATTTGAGCAGTTCTTTTGCTATTTTGATTTGATAAATATACAATGTTATTGTTATCCACATCCATCGGTATGATTCTTTCAAAATAATAAATACAATTAATATTTGTTTTATCAGATAAACTTATTATTTTATTATCCAAATTATTATTTGATTGATTTTTAGCAGTTACTTTTTCTTTGTGTCGGCTTCTAAAAGAGTTAATTAATGATTGCAATATATAATGCCTCAAGTTCCTCAATATTAATTTTATCAGAATTAAATTTAAGTTCAGCAAATTTTATTGCGTGAGTAATGTTTTTATAATTGAAATTTCAGCAATCGTTTCAGCGTACATTTTATTTTTATAATCTTTTGATATTAGAAAAAATTATAAAGTTTATGTACCATACATTCTAATCAAATTTTCTTGCATTTCGCAGATATTAAAATGAACATTGCACGGGCAAATATTAAATACAATAGCGACTGCAAATGCTGTAGCAAAACACCACATTCATAATAATTAGTCTGATACTGTTCTTATTAAAAAAATATGTGTAAATTATCTTTATTTGGATACCGCCCATCAATTGAAATTGTATGATCATCGTCATGTTAAAATTATCAAAAATTCATATTACATTGTCTTTGTACCACAAACAAATCCAGTGTCTGTTTGTACTTGAAGCAGAAAAAAGTATTTGAATATATTCTTTATGTCTATCAATAAGTTGAATATTAGACAATCTCTGAAAATTAACTGCAAACTGCATATCAGAAACTCCATATCATATGCATATCGAGTAACATTTTAAAATGTTGTTGAATTTAAGTATATGGTTATCATTTAATTAACTTTTAAAATTAGAATAATTTCCAATTCCTTTTCAAATAAGTACATCTGTAGTATCATAAATGTATCATAAATTGTCGTACAATAGCAAATAATCTATTTTTCATTTTCATTTTCATTAAGTATTTCAGCACTTATTTATTGGTGTAAGTGATTTGCAGCATACATTTTTTTTATCTTTTTTTGTGATTTGCAGCATACATTTTTTTTATCTTTTTTTTTTTAAACAAATCTCGCATTGACAGTGACGAATTGACGTAAAAAACTATAAAATTTAAATATATATCAAAATCACGCCAGTGATAAATAACTATATGCATATGATGATATAAAAATTTCACGTTGCTTACTAGATCATATTTCTCTATTTGTTTACTAAAATTTTAGAGTCTTTATTTTCAAGATAATCAATGATTGAATAATCAATTTAACTTGGCAGCAAAAATTTAGGAAAATTGAAAGTCAAAAAAGATAAAGCATGAAAGGAAAAAATTGAAAAATTGAGAGTAAACGATTCCTAAAACGAAAATGTTCAATTAAAATATTAGGAAATATAGAATAACAAGACTTGTGATGTTGCGCTTTTTATAACCGATTTGGTGACGCAAACAATTAATTTACACTTGTTTTTAACTAGATCTTCGTACCGCGGACTCTTACATCTACAGAAGAGGACAACGTGTAGGTATGGGAACATGTACGCCTGGCGTGGCAGAGGTGTAGAAATAAAGCTTATTACACATTGTTTACTCTGGATAACAATATTCGTATATTCTGCAACCCCCAGTACGGAACAGACTTGGTCTGAATACAATTTTACCCGTAATGAGTACTTTTGATTCAAACGCGTGATGTTATTTGATGCTAAACGAATTCATAAAATAACAAATATCATACTCGATTACTGAGGTGATTAATCAAACCACGAGCTTCGACTTAAATATAAACAAGACTATCCGTTTTGTCGTGACTCTACAACCCATATTCAAATCGCCCAATATGGCGTCGGCGTCGCGTTAAAAGGACGCGGCATCCGTCAAAATGGCGTATGACC
This sequence comes from Trichomalopsis sarcophagae, assembly GCA_024372645.1. NCBI lineage: Eukaryota > Metazoa > Arthropoda > Insecta > Hymenoptera > Pteromalidae > Trichomalopsis > Trichomalopsis sarcophagae. The sequence goes on from QLSS01000084.1 coordinate 496,589, forward strand.
GTTAGATTTGCCCTCTGGCCTCGCTGGTACTGCCTTTTTCGCTGTCGTCTTCCTGCTGGGAGATTACGTGCTGAAACGCTCGAAGATCTCCTATAACGTCACGACAACCATCCGATATAGAACGCTTCCGCCACGATAATAACTACGATTATCCGTATTGCGGAACCGCGATTAATGCTCGTCGGGAAAGTAACGCTGCGACCGCTTGCTCAGCGACGACGCCACACTAACGCTTTATTGGGAAATCGGGTGGCCAGATTCAGCGTATTAACAGCATCTTGATCTATTGTCACTCTAATATGCTGGATCGTATGATCGACACTGGCTCGATACCTCTTCTTGGAGAAGCTGGATCGCTTATCGATCAACAGCGGCGCTACGCATTACCCGAGACCATTGCTGGATCATTATCGACTCGCAGCGGCTCAAAAATCCTCTTTGTATTATTTAGCCTTCGACTTATTAGCACCACGATCCAAAATATAATTTGTCCCGTTTACCTTACCTCTCTCTATCCAGACTCCGCGATCGCGATTACTCCTAAATAATTATTGAGAGATTTGGACCACTGTTCCCTGGATAAGAATTTTAATCAAGACAGCTTTTAAGTATGAATACCGTTAAACAACACTTTTCAGTGTCATAGTTCATATTTACAAACAGAAGATTATCATAATAATCACTGAAAATCTATCCGCAAGCCATAGGAAATCTTTTTACTGAATTTATCATATGAACACAGCATTTCAAATGAAACCTTATTGAAGACACAATATCGATTTAACATACAGCTCAAGTTTATTATAATATTTTGAATATTAAGTTGTCAAATTGTATAAATCCATCTCCGGATCTGTATTAGAGTTGTTAAAGTATCTAAGAACGACAAACAATACTCCAAAACAGCATGGATTCAGGTCCAAGATCGTCTCGAGGTGATTTAAGCAGCCGGGAATGCCAACCAGGACAGCCGGAAAGTGGACATAGTGCTCCAGGATCATTTCCGGGTGGTTGAGGCAGCGAGAAACGCTATCCAGCACCACCAAAGAGAGAAAATCCAGCCCAGGGTGATCTTAAGGTGGTTGAAGAAGCCAGTTATGTTACCAACACCACCAGACATCATTAATTCAGCTCCAGAGTTACCTTGAGATGTTTAAAGTAGCCAGCAACGCCAAACCACATTGCAACGCCAGTGCGAATCAGCTCCAGGGTAGTCCGTGGATGGTCGAATTGGCAGCAATCAACAGTAAATTATCTTTGTCCTTTGACAGCAATGTCACATACTTAGCTACTAGAAATATCAGAATTACGACACTGATTCAACTCTTAAAATAGATGACACAGTCTCATAGTCACTGATATAACACAATAAATAAACACAAGAATGATGGTGAATCTTTCTCCAGACACCATCTAATAGCAAGAAGAATGTATCCGTATCCGCACATCAGTAGTAACAACATCAGGTGCAGCAATAGGAGCATAGTCAGAAAAACAAAAGATAACCTCCAAGCGCAAAAACTCAAGATCCTTGCTGGAGTTATATGTATCTTTCCATAATACAGCACTCCTTGACGGAGTGACACACACATACAAATGCATAAACGGTGCCATTCCGGGTGCATCATTATTGTACATAATACCTATACATTTTACATTATCAAGAAATAACCAAGAACCGCGAGCAGCCGGTCTGCGAGCGAGATAGCGGCGATCTCTAAGCGGATACTGTTTCAAAGCACGCACATACAGACGATACCATAGCTGCACTTTTTATTATTGAAAAAACACTGCTGTATCGCGTCATCGTTGCCCTTCTGCCATACTTATTATATCACCAAAAAGTTGAAAACCGAGCATAAGAAATCGCGGTGAATGAAGGCCGGGAGGGCGCTTCAAAACGTCAAAACACACGGTAGACGGCGGCGGAAATGTGTCACAAGCCGGTCGCCAGATCGATGCGCACAATGTATGCGCAGTTGTCGTGCTGGCTTATAAGACAGAGCCAATTACGAATTATTCGGCTTGACTTAGATGATAATAAAACTACTTTTTTTGTTCAAATTACGTTTACGTATCAAGTACATAGTTGCCGTATGCTAATAATCTATCTTTGTGCAAAATCCATGACATAAGAAATGCTATGGAATTCCCATCTAATATATATTTTAAATTAAAGTACTATAAAATGATAAGTTTTATCAATTATTTGATTTTACAAAATAATAATAGTTTTTAATAATTTTTGGTATTATTTTATAATAATTCATATTTCTGGCTAATTTAAAAGAATGTATGTTAATATTATGAATGAATATATATTCCAAAATAAAATAATTAAAAAAGAACTAAAAAATGTATGTACACTCGGGGGACAAAATAACTTTATATATTCTGGACCTGCCCGCGCTTCCACGCCATGACACTTTAGTTAGATGTCGGTGCAATGACGACCCCGTTCAATACAGCTGGGTTGCCTCGATGTACAACTGCGCGGCGTGCAAAGCTCGTTGCGCTTTCTCCGCCTGTAGCCGCGCCGCGATATAACCGGCTTTACTCTACAGGGTTCGTCGAAAGGACGTAATTAGGTCACGGAATAAAGAAGCGACCGTCTATATTTTATTGTAAAGTAGTATATTCTTTGTCAATGTTGATACAGTATACCGCGTGGCGCGAGAGGACGCTTTCGCACTTGTGGCTCGAGCTGGAGACGAGCCGACGACTCAGTGGCAGCGAGCCTCGGCTTAGGCGTCAAACAACTACTTCGCGATATGTTAACAATCGCGAAGTAGTTGTTATGAACTTACGGTGTCCACACGCGCGTCGATCGCTCAGTCTCCGCGTATTCACCAGCGACTGACGGGGAAAATCCTAGTCAGCTGGGAGGCGTCCCTCCTGGTTGAAGCAGTGAAGTTGCTGAGATACCCTGTATGCTCTGAATGGTATTGGCGTGGGCTGACTCCTGCAGCAGGTGGCCTCTGGGTGTTGTGATTGCTCGCGTCTCGCCGTGAAAATATTCGCAGGTGCTATGTCGGTTTTGGACGTCCTAACTGCGTTAGCGCTTCTGCCTATCTGTTCTCGCGCGTCTCCCGAGAACCTCCAAGCGGGAACGTCGCCCTCACGCATGAAGTGGCCATGTGACGCGGCGAGCCCGCGAAATACGAATTCACGTTCTCTTGTCACAGTATATATGATTGAATTTCAAAAATGAGGTCTTTCTTGTGCACATGCGACGCTGTGCCTCCAAACACAGGTGCGCAACACCTAGAACCTCGCATGCGCTAGGATTTTTCTTTAACGTACGATTTGGCGCGATCGTCACGTTTGGGAGAACGCTAGGGAGAGGGGAAAATAATCACACAAAGGTTGACGGTTTATTGCACTTGTATTTCGCCCAGCCCTTCCCTACAACGCGGTGGCAATGATGCCTCCCGCGCACAATGTAGCCACGCAGGTCTTATGTTGGCGCGCTCAAACACGAGCCGCACTCGTGCAGCAGACGGCAGGCATCAGGCCCAGGTCCAGTCTGTTGACGGCTGGCTCTCTCTCTCTCTCTCTCTCTCTCTCTCTCTCTCTCTCTCTCTCTCTCTCTCTCTCTCTCTCTCTCTCTCTCTCTCTCTCTCTCTCTCTGTAAGTATGAGCTGACGTGCCTTCGATCGCTCCGGCTTCTACCTGGGTTATTTCTGCCTTTATATACCTTCGGGCGTTTTTCTTGCAGATCCTTGCACGCTCTTTATTGCAAACCTCCGTTCGTGCTAATTACTATTGGTCTGGGTTCGGTGCTTGCAGAGTAAACTCTACTCAAACTTTTCCTGCGTCAAGACAGCAGTGAGCGAGACCCCCGCGTAGCCATCTTGGCCTCACCTGGCTTCTTCTTGACTTTTTCTGGTGCTTCTAACGTCAGTCCAGTTGTGATCACCTGGTGTTATTTCATCCCAGCATCAGCCGAGGATCCAGCTTGTGCTCAGCTTCAAGATTCTTTGCTGAGAAGTGCATCCAAATTGACTCTGCGCAAAACTCAAATTTTGTGTTTGTTTCTAACTAATTATCCACCAGGCATTGGTTATTGCCATACATCCCGAGTCAATCATTTTGCGATTCGACTGCCTGAGTAGCTCGTGTCCAGTGATTTGTGTGTGAATAGTGCCCGACGTTTAAAATGTTTTTGGAGGTTAGGTTAGCCCGACCACGTGTTGATCGATTTTTACTTTCGACCGTTTTTTTAGAGTCACCGTGTTACGTACAGTGCTCCTTAGTCACACAAATCTTTAAAATAATTTTTTACTACTGCACAATCACCTATAATAGTCAAATTTTCGACGTCTGCCAGCACGTATATCTACGCTACTGCGTATACGGGTATAAAAGGGCACTGCAGTACCGACGGCTGACAGTGCGCTGACTATGTCCACTGATTTTTCTTAATTTTCATTTTTTGCTAAATTTTCACACACTACTCACTTTTTATCGTTGCGGCTTAATCCGAGCTCTATGTTTAAAACGGTGTTAATGATCTTGGCGCTGCTTTATTCGTAGTTCTGGAGTGCTTTAGTGTAGGTATTGTAGAACCAGTGTGTTAAATAAATTAGGACCTTTAGTCTTAAGTTGTAAATATTAGATATTAGTTTTAGATTTAGCTGCGTTATCATAAATGCCAGTATGCAGGAAATGTGGTCGAAACGCGGTAACTAAAGTTATCGTATGCAATACTTGCTCTTTAACGTTTCATGAAGGCTGTCTTGCAAGGTTTGCTAGCGTTAGAGTGTGCAAACCGTGTTGTGCAAAAACGTACGGTAATCTATCTCTTAAAACCAACTTAGATGCTGGTAACCAGCAAAACAGCATTGAGCGCGCATCTCTCTTCGATTTAGCTAGGGATTTAGATCCTTCTTCATTACTCGACGTCAGTGATCTCGATAACATTAGCAATAGCACCATTATCTCTCAAAATCCTGACTACTAGAGTACGGTTGCAAATCGTGATTCGTCTACGACGCAAGTTCAGATCCCTCATGACAAAATGGCGTTACCTTCAAACTGGAAAAGTATGTTGACCGACGATAAATTAGCCGAAGTTTTTTGTATGGTAGCAACCGGCATACAAGCTACTAAAGACTTTACAGCTAAGACCGACTCTTTAGTTGTAAAAATCAACGCCCTCACTCAAACAGTTGATCAGCAGAGCAAAGATATTGCGGCTCTAGAAAAGGATAATGAGGATCTACGCGTCGAAGTCAACGACTTAAAACAACGTGTGTCGAGAGGGCGAGGAAACCCCGAAATAAAAGTAAGCGGTGTACCGCGAGTGTGCCAGCTTTCTTTGCACGATCTCACTTAAGCTATTCTAAACAAGCTCAATCTAGTCGGCGATTTACACGACATCTTTGATCTGCGCGAACTGAAAATTAAACTTGCTGCTGCTCCGGGGGCATCTAGGGCCCGTTCTACGGCTTCGAGCGAAACATACTCATTCGTCATCCAATTCAGCTCAGCCTGCATGCGCGACAAGGTGCTAAAAGTCAAGCGAGCGTTCGGAGTGTTGAAATTCGGAGATATTTATTTGAACGGTGGTGATTTGCCTATCGAATTGCCTTATGTACATAGCCTGCGTTTAGCTGCTTAGTCTCGTGCCCGTGAAAAGGGTTACAAATATGTATGGACCCGCGATGATAATGTTCTCGTGCGCAAAAATGACACGTCGAATATTATCAACATCGTTACTAGCGGCGATCTTGAGCTTTTGTCTTGACAGCTAGCGCCTCCCTCTGTCAACGCCAGTGATTTTAGCCAACTTGTAAGCAAAAACGAGCCTCCCACATGTATACATGGTCTGTTGCGGATTGATCACATTAACGCCAACTCGATTAAAGGGCATTTAAATGAAATTGAAATCTTTCTTTATGACAAACATGTCGATATCCTAACAATATCAAAATCCTGGTTAACGACCTTACACGAGTCTGCTGCGTTTGATATTCAAGGCTATAATCTTATACGTAATGACAGAGGCCTAGAATCCACAAGAATTCGCGGAGTAGCGCCCACACACACTCAAGGCGGAGGTGTAGCCTGCTACATTCGTGACGATCTTCGTTCTTCTATTATAGAATCCCCACAAATAGCCTCTATAAATGACACAGAATTCCTCCTCATCAATATCGAATACTCTCAAAGACTGTTACTCGCGGTAGCGTACCGTCGCCCTAAAGGTCGATCCCTCTCCAATTTCTTTGTTATTCTTGAGGATAATATTCATCGTTTCAGTAACTTGGTACTAGCCGGTGACCTTAATTCTGACTTATTGTCAGATGGCTTTTATGGCACACACTTGCGTGGCTTGATCCGAGAGCACTTTCTTTTCCTCGTTCCATTTGGAGCAACGCACCACCAAGAAGGTTCGAATACATGGCTGGATGTTATAATTACCGACTTAGCCGATAAAGCTGCTTATTACGAAAAATGTTCTGCTCCATTTATAAATGGTCACGATTTCCTCATTATTAACTTTCTATTCGATATACCTCCTAAAAAGGAAGTCGAGCTCGTTTCACGCGATTTTCGCACATTCTGTCCCGCTTTCTTTGTCAGCGCCCTTGCACTTGATTCGGGCTGTGATAACCTACCACTATAACATGACTGCTTAAATAGGAAGCTAGAAAACTTTCTACAAACCTCTATCAACCTGCTCGATATACATGCACTATTCACCACACGCAAGCTCAAGCGCCGCCCAGCTCCCTGGTTCACACCTGAGCTTAGGGCAAAGTACAAAGACCGGGATCGGTTATACAAGAATACGCTCTGTTACCCGAACATCTGGAAAAGGTCCGTGATTATACCTCCTAGTAAGGTTGCTTCGCCAAGCTCGGTGTCTGAGACAAGACCAGTAGCATACATCCCCCACTTTGCTAAGGTTTTCGACACGCTTCTGACCAACCAAATAGTTGAACACCTCGAGAAGAATTCTCTTATCTCGCCTTATCAGTCGGGATTTAGAAGCAATCGTAGTACAGAGACTGCGCTCCTAAAAATCGTCGAGGACATTCGGCGTGGAACTGAGGATGGCGTGCTAACCCTGCTACTACTATTTGACTTCAAACGAGCATTTGATTCCATTGATCATGGGATTCTGATGAGAAAATCAAAAAATCTCGGATTTACTAACGAGGCCGTCACCTGGCTTCATTTGTATCTCACAGGTCGATCACAGGTAGTAGTTGATCTAGACGGCAACAGTTCTAAATTTTTGCCAAACACATCTGGCGTGCCTCAAGGGTCTTCTTCTGGCCCAGTAATCTTCTTAATTTTTATCAACTCAATTCTTTCGACACTGAGGCATTGCAGCAAGACCTGCATGCTATTAGCTGACGACCTTCAGATTTACATCCAGTACTCCCCCAAAGAATTGGACTCTACATTTGCCAAACTGAATGAGGATGCCTGGTTGTAAACTGGGCCAAGGAAAATGGTTTGCTTTTAAACGTTGCTAAAACTAAGACGATGCTCATCGGCACCGCCCAGCATCACATGCGAATCGATCCGAGTCAAATTGCCCCTATTTTGGTTGACGGCTCTGAAATCACGCTTGTCGACAATGTCAAAAATCTTGGAGTAATATTCTGAAAAACTCTCACGTGGAATAGCCACATCTCGCAGGTATACACTAGAGCACACTACGTTCTCTATTGCCTCCGTTATAAAGGATATTGCCTACCGAGCAGCGTAAGAGCACAATTAGTACGTTCCCTGATCCTAAGACACATCGATTATGCCTGCTTTCTCGATCTTCCTGATTATTTATCTACAAAGCTTCAGCGACTACGCAACACAGCGATACGCTATATTTTTCAATTAAAGAGAGACGCAGCGCTTAAGCCGTATTATGATCGGTTAAAGTGGCATTCACTTGATCAGAGAAGGAACTATTATTTGGGCCAAATGCTGTACAAATTATTCACCCGTAAGCGCCCGGGTTATCTAGTTGATCTTTTTCCTGACCCTAATGAGGAACTACGGCGGTCGGACAGAGCAAGCCCTTCATCTTTTATGATCCCAAAAGCTGCCATTGAGATGTACCGTCGAACATTCTCAATTAAACTTTTGGGACGCGATACCGAACCAAATTCGGCTTAGCCCCTCGCTTAATATCTTTAAGGACAGATTACTTGATTACTATTAAGACAAGAGCACTTCTTATCTCAATTTTTGTAGTGAAATCTTTGCGATCTGATCTTAACCTACTCATTGAAATTGTTGCTCTAAAATATACCAATAAGAGAGATATGTATTTTATTTTGTTTCCTACATCAGCACGGTACTTGTATTCTGCGATAAACATATAATATTAGTGCGATTCTCAACGACTCATATTTTTGTAATACCATTTGTAAATTAGCAAAAATTTTTTGTTGTATTTTGCACCACGCCCTTCGGCCCTCGGACCTGGGCTTTAATAAATAAGTTATAATCTAATCTCTCTCTCTATCGCGTGCGCTGGCGAGACGCTCCTGCACAGCGTACCCTCGTTCACGAGTATGCCCGCACCACACTCTTCTCGCTCTCGTGTTCTCTCTCTCTCTCTCCCTCTCTCTCTCTCTCTCTCTCTCTCTCTCTCTCTCTCTCTCTCTCTCGGCTCTCTCTCTCAGCTCTCTCTCGGCTCTCCCTCGGCCCACTTACGGCTCTCTCTCTCTCTCTCGCTTAGTCGCTCTCTTCTCTCGAGGCTTCCAGTCGATGTCCGTCGGTGCTCCCGTCGTTGCCTCCTGGACTCCTCCTGGACCTGGTGGCAGCGGGCGGCTTCGGCTCTCCCACGCCGATGTTGCTGGCTGCCCTGGTCCTCTGGATGATGGTGGCGGACTGGTTGGCTTCCTTCCTCTCGTCGGGATGGTCGCTGGCTCGTCCGGGCGTTGGCACTCCCTAGTGCCAACGCGCTGCACCTGTAACATACTCGCGCACTCTCGCACACTCTTGGGAGACTCTCCCAATCTCCTCTAGTCATCGACCTCGAGTCGACAAGCAGAGGAGGACGCACGAAACTCTCGCAAACGTCGACGTGCTCCGTCGACAGTCGGGAGAGAACTCGCGGATTTCCCCGCTCGTTCTCGCGCTCACTCTCCTCTTGTGCTCGTTGGGCCCGCGCTTCTTGCTGGCTTCCGATTGGCTGCCAGTCCACGCAGATAACGAGCCGCGCATCGGCGCCCGCTGATTGGCTCGCGACATGCGGAGGACCTATCAGCGCGCGCGCCGATGAGGCTCACCCTCGCGCCAACGATGCTCACTATCGCGCCAACGATGACGGTTAGCTAGCCCGTTCCCCGAACTTGAGGACAGGCCGGCGCCGACAACACGTCGACTCGCTTGCTCATTCCGCGCACTCAGGGCTTGGCCGTATCGAACGAGATTCCTGGTATCGACGCGGCTGCGACGTTTGCATCGTCGCAGTTTAATATAAGGTTTTTTAAGAAATTTCGGCTAGTGTTGTGCAGAATATCGTATATTCAGTATATATAGTGAGTTTGAGTGGAAAAAGTTAATTCAATCAAGTATGACATATAATATAAGGTTTTTTAAAAAATTTAAGCTAGGCGTAGTGTAAAATGTAATATATTAAATATATACAGTGAGTTAGAGTGCAAAAAGTTTATTTAAGAAAGTATGAAGTGATATATAAAGTTATTTTGAAAATTTAGGCTAGGCGTAGTGTTATTATATTCAATATATATATATATATATATATATATATATATATATATATATATATATAGTGAATGTAAGTGCAAAAAGTTCGTTTGAGAAAGTTTGAAGTGTAATATAAGATCACTTCGTATAAAAATTAGTAAAAGTGTGCATATATATACATGGTGATGAGTATGATAATATACAGTAACAGTGCAAGTGTTTATTATAGTTAGAGTGAGAACAATTCATATTTCCTTGAGATTTAAGGTTATGCAGAGGGATAAATATCAAATATACGTATATATACATATACATATGCTCAGTGATGGCTTAGAATATAGTATATTAAACATAGAGGCAAATGTGAAAAGTTTAGTTTTTCAAGAATTTAGTATGGATTTAGTGAAGAAATGTCAGTTTCCACCTTTATTGGTCTATAAAAGTATGTCTAAAAAGATGCATATACATCATGTAGAATATAGTATATTTAATGGTGATTATGTAGAATATAGATGGTGATCATGTTGAATATAGTATATTTATAGCACTGCGTGACTTAAATTCGCTTATACCGCACGCTTTTCCGTGGCGTATGTAGCGTTTTCTGGCACGGTGCAGACGACAATTCTAGTGAATCACACACGCGTATTTCACGCTGGTGTTTACTATAATAGTTTACTAGATATAAAAATTAATGAAAAAAAAAACAGTTATATCAGGAAAATGCAGTTAAATTGAAGTATAATTACCAAGGATGAGTAGGATAGTAATAATAAGAACTCAATTGTAGGTTAGGTTTTTTATGTTCTACAATATGAACTTTATTTTAAACGTATATTTAACTTTCAAAGTTGACAAAATTTTCGTTAAAAACATTTCAAAGATCACACTTCTTTATAAAAATAAACTTATATTATTCTTTAGTGATTGCTGATAAATTATTTTAATATTTAAAACGTATTAATCTAATCTTAAATCATTATTAAACTCTTTATAAAAATGCCCTAACCTTTCTTTACGTAAATGACGGTAATGATACCAAAATCGCTGTTATGTAGCTGACAATGCTTTTTGAATTCAAATAAAAAATGGGGTAGAAAAGTTTATAGACAAAAAAATCAGTTATACATCGGGTCAATATATTATCAAAGACTCTTGTATCGTAATTTTTTGGCGAATTTAAGTCACACGTGCTATAAAATAGTATACGATACGCGTGTCGTATGCGGCAATTTACGGCACGGCGTAAGCGACCTCGCTACGCTCGGGTGCTTAACCTCGCCGTGCCAGAAAGTGGCCCATACGACACTTGTATCGTAATGTACTATTAATATACATAATGAATTTAACTTAAAAAAGTTGTTTTGAACAAGTATGTTGTGTAATATAAGGTCACTTTTTATGAACAGCAGGTCCTGCGCACGGACGGAAAGTTACTTTTTGGAGAATGAGGCTTCGCTACCAGAAAGACTTTTTTCAATTGGGTATTTAGGGCTTTTAAATACAGTTAATTTGTATAGAATTTAATTTTCTACAAAATAGCCAGAATACTTTTATGAAAAAACCTTTTTGTAAAAAATAGCTCAGAAAGAAATGAAAAAAAAAACACATTTTTGGTCAAATCCAATAGGCGTTCGCCCCGGGTATAAGACGTTTCTTCGAAACTCTTTAAAAGGGGCGAGTGCCTAAAAATGAGAGAATCTGAAATTATAATTTGGGATGAAGCTTCCATGATCCCTAAAAAAGCTTTAGAAATTGTTGATAATACTATACATGATTGTTGCAAATTAGAAAACGTTCCTTTTGATAACAAATTAGTAATTCTAGGTGGCGATTTTATACAAACACTTCTTGATATAAAATATAGCACTAAATTTAATGTTATATATAAATCAATAAAAAATTCAGATTTATGAATAAATTTCAAGGTATTGGAATTAAAAATATGAGATCAGAAAATAATGATTTTTCATCATATTAATTAAAAATTGGAGATGAAATAATTGAAGTAGGACTTGATGTAATATTAGAATTCTACATTCACTTACTTGTTCCTCTTCCATAACGTATCTCGGCAAAAACACTACCCACGCCATAAATTCAATGAACGTTTCACAAGCGGCCAAGAAAAAGCTTGTATTGTGCTTTGTAAAATCTTTTACACTTCGATAAACAATTTTTCTCGGTTATAAATGTTTATAACCGAATTTGAAGAATACTCAAAGATAGAGCAATGATTCTCTCAATAGGCGCCTTCATTCATTATTGCATTCGACATGCTGAATCGAGTAATCTAGTAGTAGTAATCAAGGACAATAATAAATATAATAATAGAGGATCACTAATTAAAGGACATTAATTGAGAGACAAAATTTATGAAACGGTGGTGGCAACGATGGCGAAATTTTTGTATAATAAAATAAAATCGCAAGAGATATGGGATAGTAGTGTTGGACACCGGGATCGGCGTCTGTAGTCGGTTCTCCAGGGTAATTGGCAGATGGTACACAGCTTCGTTCTTCGTGCTGAACAGGATTAAATGCACTGCGTCACATCCGGCAAGTGTCCGCAGAAGCAGCAGCAGCAGATACGCAATTTTCGGCTGCATTTTCCAAAGTCTTTGGAGGATGCAAGAGGTCAAGTCGCTTGCCGAGTACTTAATGTACGGATCTGCATGACACTCAGAGTTTCTGATGTGGCCCATATACTTTCAAATGCGCTTGCACGCGATTGTTAGTGTAATAGCTTAATGCTAAGCATATCCAGATGGGAAAAATGGAGCAATGATTTTAGTTGAGCTCGCGTCAATGTTGCTGAAAAGCGATGCTCCCGCTGCAATTTGTGGACCATTGCGCTGAATTAGTCGCTTTCTATTTGTTATTTGTGTTACATGATGTAGTGCACTTGTCTCGACTCGACGGCTTGATGAGACTACAGCTACTGTACATTCACAAAAAGAGACGTGGGAGCGAAATCATTAAACAAAAAGAAACGATGTAATCGAGTCACTCTGATAATTTACACTATTATGAACTATGCACATTTATTTAATCAAAATAAGAATATGCACTACGTGCGATTATGTGTGCGTGTGTTGTGCGTCAAGACGATCATCGAGATCGGCCAGCGCACTATGCGCTACAATGCTAAACTATGCTTGCTCGTGCTTTTCTGCATCCGGTACGCCATTTTAACCGTGGAGAGAGCGAGACACACACACAGACATACATACATACATATATATACTAGTGGAGCTTCGCCCCCCTGCTCGCTTCGCTCGCCAACCCCCCATTTTTTGTTGTGGTTTTAATTTTAAAACTATTTGTTGTTTATTACTTGGTATATTATTTAAATAAATGTACAAAAGTATTAAATATAAAATGAATATTTGATCGTAAGCACCGTAAGTCAGAATTCACATGTTAATGTTTTTTATCTGACGCTTTAGAAATTCATCATTTGAATTTATGTTTTGTTGGTTTTAAATTAACTTCAATTCTTTCTGCCGTTAGGTATAACTGCGTGACGGTCGGTTTTTTCTCTATTCACTCCCCGATAAAAATGTGTACCTAGCGAGCCTATAGAAGTATTCACTTCAAAAATTAACTAAATGAGCTAAGATTTAGCAGCCAAAAATACGTTTAGAAAACTTAAGTTTGAATATATCGGGGCCAAAAATAGCCACGAAACCAGTGCCTAGTCTCTAACGAATAAATACATTGATTGTCAACATATTTATTCGGCAATTTTTGTTTATCGTTAATTTTTTATTGTTGTAAGGTTCACTCTACCGCAACTTACGCAGACTAGTCTCTACTAAATTGCACTTAAGCATTGGGTAGAAATATTTATAGATACTCTCTAAAAATAAAACAAAATATAGGATAGCGCAATTTAAGCGTATCTTATAAAATTAACAAAATATTAAAAATTCCGCATAATCAATGTCAAAATAGATAACTCAATTTATGCGTATCATCTAGAATCACAAATAATTTCAAATAAGTTACAAATCAAATGTAAAAAAGCTTATTTCAATTGATTAAGAATATCGCATAATAAAGCGTATTAAACATTGATTGTGAAATGGTCATGACTTTTCTCGGTCCTGGAATAATCTTATTATAGAAAAGCAGTGAACATTTACTTAATCTGTGTCGTAATTTTGACGACAGATTTTAAATAAGTTTAGTTTATTATTTTTATAATGATTTTTTAACTATAGTTGTTCAGGTCCGGGATACCAGGTAGTGAGGATTCATTTGCAAATAAAAAGATTTTTGTTCTTTATAACCAAATAGTAAGTATATTCAAATAAATATATTATAGAATATAGCGTAACTATTGCATATATTCTAAATATTACATAAATCAAATAAGTAAATCCGCTTTGATTCTTACAAAAATATATAGATATACAGATACGCTTAAGCTTGCGTTATCTGATAGCTCGTGTTCGAAAATTTTATAAGTTTTTATTCGGTAATAAAATTGTTCTAACAATAAGTTAGTTGTGACAAGAATCGAAAATTTTATAAGTATAGGACGGATACACGTTATGATGCGATATCGTTGCCTATCTTGAAATTTTATAAGTATAGAAATATTTGAAAATATTTTAAGTTGTTTACCGGCTCAAGGCATAAATTGCTCAAGAGCAGGGACTAGGCGCTTTAGTTGCGCTTCGGCTAGTGAGCTGGTACGGGTCGTGCGGATCCTTATATAGGCTTAAAAGAAAACTAAAAGAAAAATTAACAAGATTTTGTTATTTTAGTATACCTCCACTACCTGGTATCCCAGACCTGACCTAAAATTAAATCATTAAGTTCTAATCAATTTTCTCTCTTTCTCTTGACCTGTTGTCGGAACTACAACCTGGGTCAGCAAATGCTCATTGCTCTTTGGTAATAAAACAAACTAAGTACTTTGTACAGGACCATAAAAGAGCCGTGACCGTTTCAATGTTTGCAGATTTTACTTTATAATAAAAAAATACGATTATTTAATTATAAAATATTTACTGTACCCCATAATATATAAAGTCATATAAGGGCATGTCTATAAAAGGACACAATAAAAAAAAACCGCTCCCAATTCATTGGCACGTAGCTTCCTCCAACTAAATTTATAGATCCAATAGATAAAATATTATTTTAATATACAATGTTAATGCTTTTTTAAATATTTTTAATGTTGATTATTTTGCTGAAGGAGCAATTAAAAAATAATACAAAATATTGTGGATCTGAATAAGTTGGAATTGAGTACAGGGCAACTACAAAAGAAAAGATTTATTTATATTTCAATTGTATTGTTAATATTTTACAATAAGTGAATGTTTGTGATTAATATGTTGCGTCATCATACTGATGTGTGTGTGTGTGTGCGCGTGTATATATATATATATATATATATATATATATATATATATATATATATATATATATATATATATATATATTGAGAACCGCTCGACGAAATTGTTTAAAATTTTAGCAGCAAATAGCTTTTTTATGGTTAATCACCAAATAAAATTTTGAAGCTTTTAGAAAAATAAAAAATAAATGTTTTTCCCAAATTCAGAATCCAAAAATATACATGCATGTCAAATTTTGTTGATATTGACCGGGTAGTTTCAGAGATATTACGGTATATATATATTGCTTAGTATACGTTTGATTCTCTGGTAACGAAACTATTCAAAATTTTCCAAAATTCCACACCATCCATTTAAGTATTTACTTCTATCGGCTGTCCCCGAGTGTTCCAGATAGAAGAAATACTACCACACTAACGCGCTCGCTCACATACAACAATGTACACATACACGACTCATACCTATGAGAGCCTTGTTGATTTCAGCCAGTCAATCTCGAGCCGCGAGTTCGAAAACACGTACACTTACGATACACTATTGCATAAGTTTGCTACTCTGTAATCGTATTTAATAAAATTTTTATAATAATTAAAGGAGAATTTATTTGGTGCTAAAAACTGTGATGTTCGTAATTTATTGAACCTGAATCTTCATCATATTCAATTACTTCACCATTACTGGTCCTTCGAGCCGGATACAGTGACCTTCAGAAGACGTCAGGGGCAATTGCGACATCACAACTTCCTAGGATCACTACGAGATCTTTGGTGTTCTTAATCGACTGCATCATAGTGACACGCACTGCTGCACAAAGTGTAAAGCAGCTATCATCAGGTATCAATCAAAGCGAAAAATTCGACAGATCATCGTAATACGCTATACTCGACTTTGTGTAATATCGAGTGCCGTAACTGCATCTTAAAATTTTAATCTAAAAGTTTAATCCGTGCTCCATTGTAGTACATTGTAGTACATTGTAGTACCTCAAAAGTATCGTCGCTAAAAGTCGCGCAAACCGAAGAATTTTACGCCTTGTCGGCTCGCAAGAGAACGCCAAATGTTTGTTTACATCGCATTCTACCTACTCGCTCGCAATCCAAATCGCACTGGATTGGATTTAGCCTAATATTGTCAAGGGATCTCACACTTTGGAGCAGTTGTCTTGCTGCCTACTTTTATGCGAATCCTGAAATTCGAAATCAACGCACTCTGCTGTACTTGGTGTGCTCAGCATTCACGAGTGCTTTATCTTTCAACACTATAGTACAGCAATGGACGACATAATAGCGAAACAAGTCAAGGAGCAAGGACTAATCCCGCGTGCGTATCTAAATTTTACCAAAAAGGGCAAGCAGTCCACAAAAAGGACTGTTAAAGCTCATCTCTCGCGCTTGGAAACACGGTGGAGTAAGTGGGAGGACCGTCACGACCAGATCCTATACACAAAAACCAGAGATGATGGAACCAAAAATTACTTCAAGGAAGACGTCTTATCCGAAACCGAAGACCATTACCTGAAAGAAAGCCCTTTTTCTTGACGCTTTAGCGAAGCTAGAGCCTACTTCACAACCGATTCTATTACCACCTAACCAACCTACTGCCTTAGATTAAGAGTCGCGAAGAAAACTGCACTTTACCAAGAAGTACTCAGATCGGTCGTCTTTTAAGGGCTATTTTACGTCGCTTGTTGACAACAATCGGTCACTGTCTAATGTGGAGCATCTTCACTTCTCGAATTCCAGTCTACGAGGGGATGCTGCGATCCTAGTAAAAAATGTCTTTATCACGAAGGACGACTAAGCACGAGCCTGGACAAAAATAACGTCTGACTTCGATAATAAGCAAACCCTTATTAATAATTCTCTCGATGCACTATTCCAGCCTCCTTAAGTACTAAAGTTAATCACAGATGGTACTTTATAAACCATTGAGACGTTGGAAGTTCTGGATCGGAAAGGCAACGCCAGGGATGATCTTCTTTTTTATATCACCATAAGACGATTCGAACCCAAAACTTGGCGTGACTGGGAGCCGTCTCTCGGCGAATCTACCACATCTGTCACGTGGGAAGTGCTAAAGCGCTGGAGAAGTCAGAGCCAGCGGCTCCACTAGTTTTAGCATCTGATCAACCGATCAAAGGCGCCACTGTTGGATACAAGAAGTCGACTAAGAACTCTATCGCCTCGCATGCTATCTCGAAATAAAACCATGCATCCTACTGTGGCGACGATCACTATGTATCTAACTGCGATAAGTTTCATACTTTTTCTATCAACAATCGTTTGGATTTCGTTTAAAAAAAGCAACTCTGCTTCAATTACCTGGGTGTAGATCAGTTCCGAGACTTCCGCTCGAAGGGAACCTACCGTACCTGTCGCGGACGGCATCATAGCCTACTACACAGAGCGTCTTCCTCGCGTCCAAACCAGACCAACTCCCAACAGCAGGACACCTTGGGAGTGTCTTCTATCTCGATGCAGCCAGAAAACCCACAGCTACGCTTTGGAGTCAAGAGCCATACTACGAATGCCAATCCCCGCTCGCAGTTCATGATTCTAGGCACTGCTAGGATCATCCTATCCTCTACTCAGCAGCGTACATCCCGAGCAAGGGCACTCATCAACCCGTGCTCAGAGGCTTCCTTTATCTCGGAGGTGCTCGTAAAACGACTTAAACTCCAACGTCAGTCAGTCTTTGTCCCGGTCACTGGAATGAGTTCAGGTTAACGTCACTATCGCGCCACACTTCAAGAGCACGAAATACTGAGGTATTACCGCATTAGTACTGCCTTGTCTTACTGGCTATGTGCCGTCGGCTCAAGCCACATCACCCACGTTGTCGTTCTCGGACGGACATTGTCTAGCTGATACACAACCGGAGGCCGCCGACCAAATCTACATAATCTTGGGTGCTTATGTCTACACAAGAATAATAGAGGAGGGTCTACATAAGAGCTCCGATGCTAGTACCATCGCCCAAGCCACCGCTTTCGGGTGGATCATCACTGGCCGCCCCATCGCTTTCGAGGAATGAGGATATGTGTCTTATCCACCTCTTACTAGTCTACAATGTCTTGTAGATCTAGATCTATCATCGCTCCTCGAAAGATTCTTGAATCAAGAAGAATTCCAGGCAAGTAGACCTACTCCCCGTTACCTGTCGAATGAAACATACACCAGCTGGGCGATTGGGAGCACGCCGCACGATCCGTCCTACTTCGCACCAAAAGACGGTTCCAAGGATAACCACGGCATTATCTAAGCTAAGCTAAATTCATGGCAGATTATCTATCTCTCGGTCACATGCAGTTAGCGACGGCGGATGGGGAAGAGCGTAACCTACGCATTTTTTATCTGTCATACCAAGGCATCACCAAAGTCTACGGAGAGTCAGAAAAGTTGAAAATTGCATTTAATGGGTCCGTGAAACTGAAGAATGGTCTCTCTATCAATGAGAGCCTCCACGTAGGTCCTAAACTACTTCTAGACATCTTAGATGTTTTTCTACGATGGCGTACATTTTACTACGTCTTTTCCACTGATATAGAAAAGATATTCCGGAAATTTTTGATCAATAAGGAGGATCTACAGCTTCAGCGAATCCTATAGTGACCATCTGCGACGCTGTGCCTCCCATCACAGGTGCGCAACACCTAACGCCTCGAACGCGCTAGGATTTTTCTTTATTTCATAGGATTTGATGTAATCGCCGACGTTTGGGAGAACGCGGTGGAGGAAGGTAGAAATAATCACACAAGGGTTAACAATTTTATTGCACCTGTATTTCGCCCAGCCCTTCCCTACAACGCGGTGGCCGGAGCCGCCCGCGCACAACAGCCACGCAGAGCTCGCCGTCACACCTCTACTCTTAGATACACGCGTGCGCCTCGAAGCTCTCGCCTCTGGCGTCGCGCCGTATACCCGTCGGCTCTCACTCACACGCTCCTCTACGGCTCGCGCCAGCGGTCCCGGCACGACGATGCCCGAACCGCGCCGGCTTCCCCCCCTCTCTCTCTCTCTCTCTCTCTCTCTCTCTCTCTCTCTCACTCACGCGTAACGCTGGCTTGTCGCCTCGCGTAGATGGCGTCGAGGTGTGCACCCGCACCGCACATCACTCTCTCGTCTCGCTCACTCTCTCTCTCTCACTCTCCCGGCGGCCTAATGGCTCGCACCGAGAGGATCCCGAGGAACTTAAGTGCTTTACCTGGTGTTGGAGAGGCAAACACTAGTCGCCTCCCGGCAGAAGCCTCGCTAACCCAGGAGGTGCTGGCTTCCCTCTCTCTCTCTCTCTCTCTCTCTCTCTCTCTCTCTCTCTCTCTCTCTCTGGTGAGTAGTGCGGACGCACTTTCGTAGTCGCTCTGTGAACCTTTTGATTTTACAAATCTCTGCACTCCGGTGCGAGTTTCTGAGCATTTCAGGCGGTGCAGGACTGCTATGCCTCTTTCTGGAGATAATATTCAAACACTGCCATTCTGTTGTTGAGCCTTGGTTCTGCATTTTGCCTGACGATAAGTTTCTGAGATTATCCCGCTTCTCCATCGCCACTCAGCCTATTTGCTTGTTGCCGAACATCGCCTGCTCCTGACTGTCAACGTTACCGTCCGTAACATCAGTGAGGACCGGCAGTAGCCCACTCTGCTCTATACCAGCCTGGCGTATCAAGACTATCTCCTGACTCTTCTTTGGCTGTGTGTGCTAGGTTTGTGTGTGCGGTTAGAAGTGTTGTGACTGAAGAGAGAGAGCTCTAGCGAGAGCCCTAGTGCAGGCATCCTAGCCACTTGATGCTCCTTTTCTCATATGTGTTTCGCTTTCGATCAAGTAAATTTGGCCTTTCTTGTTGGTCATTTATTTTTTTCGTTTACACGTGAAGCATATCTAGCGTTGATTACGTAATTTGTTAGCTTCACTGCGCCTTGTGTTCGTGAATGCATCATTACTGGGTTGGCGCGAATTCAAATTTTGGCGCGATTTTTGAAATGCGCTCGTGAACTCACTCAATTTTGCCCGAGTTGGCGAGTGTTCCTAGTAACATTCTTTTTGTTTGGCGCGAAATTTCACTGCGTTTTTGGCGCGAAAATTTGTTGCGCTTTGTTATTGTTATAGTTTTTTTCCATAGTTTTAACTTTTGCGTTTTATTCTTAAGTTCTCGTTTTAGTTTTTAGATTTTTAGTTTGCGTTTTATTTTTAAGTTTGCGATATATTTTTTTAGTTTGTGCTTTATTTTTATTTATATTTTCTTGCGTATTAATGCCAGTGTGCAGGTAGTGCGGCCGTAACGCAGTTACTAGAGTAATCTCGTGCCCTCAATGCGGGCTTGTTTTCCACGAAAGCTGTTTAGCACGCTTTGTCAATAGCAAGTGTTGTAACGGCTGTTGTATAAAACTCATAAGGCACTAACTGCGCCACCTGACGTTCCCTTGCTTCCTAGTAGCAGTGAGCGTGAATCAATTTTTGACGCTGGACGAGATCTTGGCTCTTCATCACTTCTCGACATCAGCGATCTCAGCATTGCGAGCCTCAGTTCGGAGTTAACCCCTAGTGCTAATCCCTCATCGTCGAACGAAAAACGGCTGGTCGACACTAGTTCGCGTCCTCTTCTCCGCACTCCGACAATGTCGAAGCCTTCTAATTGGAATGCGATGTCTATTGATGATAAGCTTGGCGAGCTATTTAATGTAATTACAACTGGCAATACCGCTCTTAGTACCAAAATTGATGCGCTCGCGGAAAAGGTCGACAACCAGGAAAGCCGGGTTACTTCGCTCGAGAATGAAAATGCTAAATTAGTAAGAGAGGTTGCGAGTCTCGAAGAACGCGCCGATAAGGGCTGTAAATATGTCGAGATTAAGGTCTCTGCAATTCCACCTACCTGTCAAGCATCTCTGCACGAAGTTATTAGTGCTATTTTTACGAAGATTAATATTGTAAGCTATCTTACCGATGTGCACAGCGTTCATGAAATTGCCAGTCGCCCTTAGTCTAATACTGCCGAGGCCTCTCCACATTCGTCTCAGCGCGGGCCTCGCCCAATTGTGTTTTGTATACGCTTTAAAAGTATTTGCGTACGCGTCGATGTATTGCTAGCGAAGCGAGTATTTGGCCCACTCAAGTTTAGCGATATCTATCCTGGAGGTAGTAGCACTTTTATCGACATGCACGATATGTTGTCCCCGTCTCTTCATAATTTACGCTTAGCTGTCAAAACGCGTGCAAATGCTTTAGGTTACAAATATGTTTGGGTACGCGATGATAAAATTTTAGTTAGGAAAACAGATGGGTCTGAAACTATTCCGATCGTTACGACTAGTGATCTAGAGCGTATGGTTTGACAATCAGAGCCGAGTATCCCTAAGGCGGTTCCTGCACCTGTTCGGAACTGTAGCAAAATTCGTATTGCCCACCTTAACGCTAATTCTATCAAAGCCCACTTCAATGAAATAGAAATTCTTTTATCTAACAATAGTGTCGATGTCTTGATTATTACGGAAACCTGGCTTACTCGACCTGTGCAGTTCTCACTTTTTTCTATCCCTGGCTACAATTTTATTCGCAATGATCGAGGTCTTGTCTCCCAGAGAACTCTTAACCCTGCCAATGTGGAAGGAGTTACGTATATTCACGGCGGTGGTATCGGGTTTTATATTCGTGAGGATTTGCGCTTCTGTCTATTGGAAGCTTCTAACATCAATAATATTAATGAGATTGAATATATGTTTGTTAGCATTGATTGCGGTTCAAAAATTTTGCTTGGCGGTTTACCGCAGACCAAAAGGGCAACATCTTTCCACTTTCTTCAACGCTCTACAAAATCAATCTCACCGGTTCGGGAATGTTGTCGTTGCGGGCGATCTTAATTCTGACTTGCTCTCCGTTAATTATTATGGCAATCATCTCCGTAATTTGATTAATGAAAATATTTTTCACCTTGTACCGTTTGGCGCCACTCATCACACAGATAATTCCGACACGTGGATCGATGTTATTCTATCGGATTGTGGCAGTATGAGAAATCCACTGCACCTTTCATCAATGGCCACGACTACCTTATGATTGATTTCACGTTGGATCTCCCTGTAAAGCACGAGCTGCAGATCATATCACGTGATTTTCGAAGATTCTCTTCAGCTGCTTTTCTGGCTGGCCTTCTATCCGATCTTTCCATGCCAGTTTACTTCGATCCTTTAGCCAGCGTCGACGACAAGCTGGCCGGTTTTCAGCAAGCTGCGCTTAAGGCTTTGGATTTTCATGCACCGTTTACCGTACGTACACCCAACCCTACTCTGTGGTTTACACTAGACCTTAAGAATCGTTGTAAAGCTCGCGATCGGCTATACAGCGCCGCTAAATTATCTAGAAATCGGGCAGCTATTACCCGTTACAGAATTGCTCGCACGGAGGTGAAAAGTGCAATTCGAAGTGCACGCGAGAAGTACTTATTACACGGCTGCTCTGATAGAGAGAAATGTTGGGGCTTTCTTCGTCGAAATGGTTTAGTCCCGGCAAAAGCAAATCACCTCTCCATTTCTTTGATAAGGATACCCTCATAAAGTATTATTCCTCTGTCACTTGCGCCCATCCAGCTTGCTTGTCTGATTCTCTAGGTGCTATTCTCGATGGGCTAGATTCTATAATAGTTTAGGTTTTGCGCATGAATTTAGGTTTAGGAATCTTGATTGCCTCGAGGTTGCGCAGTATATGTTAGCTTGCCTCTCTAAAGCCAAAAGTCGA
The DNA here is from genome assembly GCA_024372645.1 of Trichomalopsis sarcophagae. Lineage (NCBI taxonomy): Eukaryota > Metazoa > Arthropoda > Insecta > Hymenoptera > Pteromalidae > Trichomalopsis > Trichomalopsis sarcophagae. The sequence continues at coordinate 519,368 of QLSS01000084.1, forward strand.
AGCTGTGATGAGTTATCTCTCTCATATTTTGAGCAAGTATTACCTCAAATTGCCCCGTTTTTAACGGAGCTTTTTAATCTGTCGATTGCGAGTGGAGTCTACCCGTCAATTTGGAAAAGGTCGGTCATTGTGCCACTTAGTAAATGCCTGACACCTAGCTCTCCGGGTGATACTCGCCCTGTTGCTAACATCCCACACTTTGCCAGGCTATTTGATAAAATAATTACAGACCAGGTTATTGCTTATCTCGAAGATAATAATCTTATCTCTTCGTACCAATCTGGTTTTCGTAACAACTACAGCACGCAAACAGCACTATTGAATGTTACTGACGATATCAGGCGGGGCGCGGATAAGGGCCTTCTGTCCCTGCTTTTATTGTTTAATTTTAAGCGTGCTTTCGACTCGATCGACTACGCTACCTTGCTTGCCAAGCTGAAGTCGATTGGTTTTTCAAACGACGTGGTTCGTTGGTTTCACTCGTACCTAACTGGTCGTTCACAGGCTGTTGTCGGCCTCGATGGCACCCTTTCCGATTTTCTTCCCAACACGTCGGGTGTGCCTCAAGGATCTTCTCCAGGCCCTGTGATTTTTCTCATCTATATTAATGAGATTATCTCAGTCCTTCGACATTGCAGTAAGTCGTGCATGCTGTTTGCCGATGATCTGCAAATATATATACAATGTCTACCTGGTGATATTAGTAGAGCGGTCGCATCCCTTCACGAGGATGCTAGCCACATTCTCAAATGGCCTCCTTTTGAATGTTGGGAAAACGAAAGCTATGATTGTTGGATCAACTCAGCACCATATGCGTCTGGATTTGCAGCAAATTGAACCAATCGTTGTAGGTGGATTATCGATTCCCCTTGACGATTATTAATCTTAGGTTAGATTAAGGATGTTACTGCGAGTTTACTTTGCTCTTAATATTTTGCTTCTATTTTGCCATTGAAAATTTGTTATTACTTTGTTACTTTTATTTTGTATTTTTATCTTGCTATGTTGTATGATTTGCTCCTCGCCCTACGGCCACTTGGCCACGGCGTTAATAAATTTGTTTATCAATCAACCAATCTCTCTCTCTCTCTCTCTCAACATGTGTCGACGAGGCTCGAGACGTAACTGCCGGGCCCGTCTGATAACGCGTCCTAATTGGCCGCGCGATGCGCGAGACGCGCTGATTGGCTGCTCGTCTCGCGCCACGTGCGAATCAGCGGCTCACTTTCGCGCACATCGGCCAGCGACTTCCAAGTATTCTCGGGACGCAGCTCGCGCCCAAGAACACGCGGGCCTCGCTGGAACCGATCGTCTTTTGTTTTTGACGGTTGAGGTTGCCGCGCAAACAACGACGTGATTTGCGCGGCTGCGACGCACAACGTCGCACATCTAAAGACCAGCCGATAGACACTTTCGACCTGAAAACGGTTACCTACGGACTTGCCTGCTCACCTTACCAAGCCAACAGGACGCTAAGGCAACTTGCCTTTGAAAATGGCGAGCGATACCCTCACGCTGCCCTCTTACTACTGCATAACGTCTATGTGGATGACGTACTTGTAGGCGCTGATACCGTCGAAAAAGCCAACCAGTTAAAAATGAACTAGTTGAGCTCCTCAAGGCGAGCGGATTCCCATTGAGTAAGTGGACAGCCAATCATCCTTTGCTATTGGAGAACGTTCTACAGAATCGTTTTGCTCCATCGCGCGTCGACTCATTTGGCTGCAAGAGAGTTTCAAATGCTTTCAAATGCTTGGTGTGTTCTGAAATCCAGTAGGTAATGCGTTTTACTTTATCTACATCCTACCTAAGGCTACAGGAACTGTCACAAAACGCAGTGCTCTAGCTCTCATTGCACAACTATATGACCAACTGGAGTGGATCTCGCCAATCACTGTAAGCTTCAAAGTCTTTATGCAGTCACTGTAGCACGCCAGCTTGCAGTGCGACGATGGTTCTAGTCGACTACGGTGAAGATGGGACTTCCTAACCGACCAGTTGGCGCAACTGGGCCATATTTCACTTTCCCAATGGATTGGTCTGTCTGTTAACGTACTCGCCCCTCACTAATTGAAAGTACATAAAAAAATGTTAAATTTTCCATATTTTTAAAAATGTTTAGATGAAAAGGAATTTTGGGCAGAGCTTTGCTACGTTTGACATGGAACGTCCCATATACATATTAAATATATTAGCAGTAGAGGTTTCACTTTAATTCAGTACTTTGACTTTAAGAAACGCATTTTTTTATTATTTTCTCAACTTAAACAAACATTTAATTTTTTTACTTTTTTATAATCTACATATTTGATATGATACAATAGGGCGTTTATATTGAACTAATCAGAACGTAATTATCAAATCATAAAAATAAAATTCCGAAAAAAAATAGAAATAGGGGGCTGGCCAGCGAAGTGAGCAAGGGGTAAAGCCCTGTTAGTATACGTGTGAATATATATATATATATATATTTACAATATCTTTTTTTACAGGAGAGAGATACGATTTTGTAATAAATGCTGATCAAGAAATTGGAGCTTACTGGATTCAGTTACGGGGACTTGGAGAATGCGGTATTAAACGAGCTCAACAATTAGCGATTCTTAGATATGCTCGTGGTCCGTATCATCCCTCTTCAGAGCCACCAACATATGATTTTGGATTACCACAAGGCGTGGTATGCATGAATTTGTATTACTCTTATACAAAGTACACATGATTCGGTCAAACACGCGCTATAAGAAAACTCATTTTTGTTATTATTGTTGGAATTTAAGGGTGGATAAATAATAACACTGTGAAGTTAAATAATAGACTCTAAACTCAAAGTTGAAAATCTGGAAGTAGAAAGTTTAAAACCTACATTTTAAACTTTATAGTAGATTTAAAGCAAACTTCAAACTTTAACTGTTAAGAGATTAATTTACAAAGTATGAACTTTGCATAGTTTTACAAAGATTAAAATGCACTATAAATTAATATTTTGCTTTTAATCTTTTGTAAAGTTTAAAATGTAGATTTTAAACTTTCTATTCCAGATTTTCAATTTTGGGTTTAGAGTGTATATTGTAATACAATGAACTTAGTAAGTGGCCATAGCCACAAATTGTCTGCACGTCCGTATAAGTCGGAGTCTTACAGCAGAGAGAGAGAGTGTAGAATACAGTATAGTGTGCTCTGAATTTACGAAGCTGAGTATACAGTATAGCGTGCGCTTAGAGTATATACGCGAGGCATGCGCACTATGCTCGCGTTCGCTTGAGCTTATCTCGTTGCACGAAATCGTCGTCAACCAGTAGATGGCGCGACATGTACCTTTTTGTATATTACGACTGTGTAAATGCACATATTACAACAATTATCAATTAAAATAATTAAGAAGAATTAGTAAACATTTTTCTTCTTTATTTTTATTTGACATAATATACTAGTTTTCCAACAATATTTCAGAAAAACTTAATTTAAAATTTGACGAAACATCCCTCGATAAAGAGCTTAACATAGTGATCCTATGTTAAAGGTCGAAATGTTAATGCTGAACATATTGAAATTTAATACAGCTAGATTCATTGAAATTCTTCTGTGTGTATATAGGTTACGAGTATCTAATTACTATAAAAAATCGAGTGAAATAGTTCAATGTAGGTGTCATGGGCGTCATTCAGTGGCGGCATGGTGACTGGGTTTGTCTAGCGAGTTAGAGGATCTCGTTTCAAAGGTCCGTCATTTTTCCATTGCACTTTCATTTGTATTACTGTATATAAAACACGCTTAAATCTACACATTCTAAATTTTTTTGAAAATTTTAGAAAATAGTTTTCTATTGTTGTTCTAAGTATTATAGTATTTAGTATACAAATAATATTTGTGAAAGGAAAGCATACATAAATGAAGTTACAATAATACAGAGACATTTTAGTTAAGATAACTTAACTCCTAACTTAATCCCTATCAAATAAAGTAGTATAAAACGTAAAACGTAAGACGACATATTGCCCGCAATCAATGCTAGGGTTACGATTATTGAGAGGTATGCATAAATGTCAATATCAGGGGGAACTGCGGTAAGAACAATCCACGTTCCGCTGTGTTCTCTGAAATTAGCCAATGGGTATCCCTGCACCATGCAGCTATGCTTAAATTGCCGGTGGCCTAAACGCAAAGCCTTGTGTAGTTGCAGTTCTTGTCTGCGACTCGTAACCGGTACACAAAAGAAACTTAAAATTTAAGAGTTTACTCCAGACATTATAAGTTAATTTCAAAATTGAGCGTTTACTCTAAAAATTAAGAACTTGCAAATACTCTCAAAATAGAACACTTTCAAAATAGAGTGTATACTTTCAAGACTAACAAGACCAAGAGTTCAACTTTTAAAAAGTGAGTGTACACTGAAAGATTAAGAGTTAACTATACTGTATGCACTGAGTGATACTGAGTGCACTGTATAGTCTAAAAAATTAAGAGTTAATGCTCGGGACTTAAAGGATAACTCTTAAAATTAAAGGATAACTCTTAAAATTAAAGGATAACTCTTAAAATTGGGTCAATACTCTGAAAGATATAGAGTCAAGGGTAAACTCTGAAAGTTGAGAGTATACTCTTTAATGTTGAGTATTAACACATTAAATTAAACCGCGAAAAAAAGATTCACGGGGGAAAATTACAAAATTTTTATCACTAAACCTTTTCTACTCATTCAAATTAAAATCACTACATTCATAACAAAACTACAAGTATACAAAGATTTTAGCCCAAAAGAACTACTCGTTCACTTGGAATCCTACAGACAGTGACAAAATTTGAAGGTTTTATTATTACGCTTTGCTAGAAAAAATATCAAATTATTTATTTTAATTTTGTAATTTTAATATCTATTATTATTATTATTAAAAAAAAGGTGAGGTGGGCCTCCCAAGGGAGGTCCCGGACACTTAGGTTAAAACCCATTATGTCGCCCCCTAATGAAGCAGTGCCCTACGCGGGTAGGCCTTCCTCCAGAAGGCTAGTATGGCCCCCGAGCAGGTTGCACCGATGTCCTCGCACGTGGGGAAGTGATCCCCCAGGTACAGGTGTCTAAGGTAGGCAAATTTTGGGCACTCCGTCAGTATGTGAATGTGCGTTTCGTCTTCCCCTCCACACCATCTACAGAAGCCCTCATTCTCCTTCCCCGTCCTCAGACCATGATATCTAAGACGAATATGTCCTGTCACGATCTGTATCAGGAGACGAGATTCCTTCCTGCAGTTGTCAACGGCACATACAGTCCATTTTAATATCTAAATACTTCTTAAAGTGTTTTTGGAGCGAACTTTACCGATTGTAACCCCAACATTGGCCGTGTTAATTTTTTACTCGCAATTCACTTCATATAATTGAATATTGAACTAATTCGTAAATGTGTAGAGAACCTCAGAACACAGAAATTATTCATACAATACATCGATAATTTTATATAATATTGTGAAATATTATGAATAAAAATTACGATCACACTGATACTCAGTTTCATAGTCACCTTAACGTCTTGCGTATCTCTCATTGTTTCAATAAATTACATATAATCTAACAAATATTGGCGGCGAAGTGGTAGAACGATCTATCTCAATCGCTGCTTCGACAACGGCCTAATTCAGCCGCCGCTCTAAAAACGCCTTATGATGGCTGCCACTTTGAGAATTTTCAGAAGGTTCTATCACGGGTGTCACTCCGAAAACGCCCTATTTTAGCCGCCACTTTAAGAACGGCATCTCGTGGATCTACTCTAAAAATACATTCTCTCCATGATATGAACCTTATGAAAAAGTGGATTATGCACCAAGGAAGTAAAAGCAGAGTATGTCTGAGATTGCATGTAAATTTCGAAAAATATGTGCTTTGAGATATCCTTTACTTTTACCCCCTTGGTGCATAATCTACTATTTCTCAACAAGGAAAGAGAAATGCTTTGTGTTGTTTCCACCTGAAGAGCATACAGTACGCACTTTTCGTGCCGTGTAGAGAAAAATCAAAATGATATAACAATGCTATTATAACGATTTTAACCCGCAATTAAATTGCAATCAATTCAGGTCGGTCTGAAGCACGCTTAATGCGTTTGGTTTGAGAAAACTGTATATTAATCATTTTTTGCAAAGTGCCTGATTTTTAATATATTAACAAAAAACTTAGGCGCCCATAATCTTTTTTATTTAATTTTTCAAAATTTTAAAAATTTTAGGAATTTTAATAAACATTAATATTTGTGTTGATTAATTCATAAATAATAGTATTAAACAATAATACTTACTATTATTGTTTAATACTATTATTTATGAATATTCATGGCTATGTAAAGACCGTGTAAAAAACAGCCAATTTACTCCCGCTTTGTAGCCATGAAAAACGTACTAGTATATTGCGCGACTAGAGGGGGAACGGGTCTTTTTCATGCACGTGTTAACAAAGGGGGTGGGGGGGGGGGGGGGGGGGGGGGTCCCACATGCGGCCCAACGCGCTGTCTGGCAGAGCACCACAACGTGGCGAGCGCGAGGGAAGCTTATTAGCTTGGACGCTTTTATCAGTAAGCCCCGGCCTGACCGCCAATGCGAACAGACCTTTAAGATAGTTACCTTGTATAGTTCTAAATAATCTAGTCTTATTTAGTATCTAGTCTGTATCATTTACTCTTTACCTATCTGTTCCCCCTTTCCTGCCTTGGCTTTTATCTGGAGAGCAGTAGCAAAGATCCTCATTCTCTAAAAACATGCGTCACAAAATCTATGGTGTGCACCAAGGGTTAATCGGGATTTTTGATCTCGTGTGGTTTACAATACTCGTCTTCGGCTCGGAGACGCACTCGCCTTCGGATAGTGCTACCTCGTCTTCGACTTGTACTGCTAAATCCACACTCGAACTAAAAAAGCCCACTTTACGCCTTTAGTACACAATATGCTATTTATGTGAATTGTATAAAAAATATAAATATGATTATGACATATAATGATATATAAACATATGGACATTAATTGTGACAGTAAAATTAAAAATGTATGATTTGATTTTAAAAAATTGCTAAAAATAATTATTAATTATTATCAATTAATGCATAATTTGACAATTTACATTAGCTTGGGGTGAGTAGTCGCACGAATTATCAAATTTTCAATACACACACACTCACACTCCTACACGGGGATAGTCAACTAGATAAATATGCTCCGCGGACCAAACAGGCTAGAGTAAGAAACCCCGAAGATATATCAAACAAAGATAGTAAGTTAATAATCGGGTGAAAGCCCTAGTAATCGGCGCTGGCCCCATGGAGTTTGGGAGGAGCCAAGCTTCCTTAGGAGCTGCAGAGGTTTGTCAACGACTCCTGCTGCATGTAAAGATGCAGGAAATATGGAAATGGAGGTTGATGCAGACAGAGATAAGAGAGCTGTTTGCATAATGCAAAGGAATGCGCACTTGTCAGCAGAATCAAAAATTATGGACTATGTCAGGGACAGGCACAATGTACACGAACCAATAGATCTTGCTCAAATCATAAGAGCAAGCTTTAAGAATCTCTGCATGGCAGATGATAACTTACAGAAATACCTACGCCCGGGAACTCAGGGATGGGAAATCCAGACAACCCCAAGTCTTAGATCTCGGAAAGCGGGTACAACAAAGAAAGCTGTAACTACCCCGTAGGATAAAAATGGAGGAAATAAAAAAGAGGATAACTAACCTAAACAGGCAGCGTGGCAGAAAGTCGTCACAAGAAAGTCATAGAGAAAGGAGAAAAAGGCAATCAAAGAGGATAAAAGTATCCCTGGCGTTACAACGCGAGCAAGATCTCCCAGATCGAATGCTTTAATCGTCAAGGCTGCAGAAGGAAAGAGCTATGCAAACATTTTGACAAAAAATGAAAGCAGCTTCATCACTTAACACGATAGGGAATATCGTAAATAGTATACACAGGACAGTTGCAGGAGATCTTCTAAAGATCTTAAACCCACAAAAGACTTCCAAAAAGAAGTTAAAGCAGTACTAGGGAACGGTGCCACAATGAAAGAACTACAGCAAGAAGAAACCATTAAAGTAAGAGATATGGACATGCTTACCTCAAAATAGGAGGTACTAGAAGCACTACAGGAGGAAATTGTCAAAGAAAACATCATAGGAGACTATACGATAAGATCGCTGCGAAAGACGTACGGTAACACGCAGATTGCAGTGATATGGGTACCAGCTCAGATAGTGGCTAAGATTACTAAGCTACAGAAGATCAGAATAGGATAAGTCAACTGTAAGATCTGAGTGGCTAAACGCAAAAACGAGCCGCTTAGTTGTTATAAATGCCTAGGTTTTGTCCATATAAGCAGAAACTACACAGTAACTGAAGGTAGAAATAGGATTTGCTTTAAATGTGGAAAAGCTAGACACAAAGCAAAGGAGTGTAAGAACTAACCCAACTGAGGACTGCAAAGGAGGCACAGGTGGGAAGAGTGACGAGGCAACTGGTAGCTATGATAGATGAAGAAAATAAAAATAGTGCAGTTGAATATAAATCACTGCACGACTGCATAGGACCTAATGAGCCAGTATGTCCATGTGTCAGAAATCGACATAACCATTTTCTGTGAAGAATACAGAGATCTGGACAAACGACCGTGAGATATGGACAGTACTGGTAAAGCGTTGATATGGGCATACGGAGACGCTGCTTTCCGGAAAAAAATGACAAGACGTAATGAAGGATTCGTGCGCGCTAAGGTCACAGGCGTACACATTTACAGCTGCTATGCTTCTCCTAACGCGTCAATAGAACAATTCAGACAGTTGTTGGACCAGCTAGTATAGGATGCTGTAGGAACAAAACTGATACTGATAGCAGGCAATTTTAATACTTAGGCAGTAGAGTAGGGCAGCCAAAGGACAAACGAAAGAGGACGAGCACTATTAAAAGCATTTGCCCTCCTTGACTTAGTCTTAGTTAACCATGTTCTTACACATTTTAAAGTGGAGACGCAGGGTCTATCATAAATCTCATGTTTGTTAGCAGCTGCCTGATTGGCTTAGTTAGATTGTGGACAGTGTGCGATCATTACGCAAATAGTGACAACCAAGCGATAATAATGGAGCTAGGAATATCAAATCGGAGATCCAACGGAAGGCAACGACGAAACGAGTCGGTTGGAAAACGAAGGATTATGATAAGAAGATATTTCTGCTGGCTCTAGAAGAAATACAGCTGTTTGTACTTGCAAATGATAAGGTCAAACAGGTAATAGGAAATATTACCCAGGCCGGCGACGCAACGATGCTAAGGAGGGCTTCCACTAATAGACGACCGCCAGTATACTGGTGGAATAAAGAAATTAACGCTGCCCACAGCGAGTGTTATAAAATCAGGAGACGGGAACAGCGAGCTCGGAAGAAATACTACAAGACTGGTCGAGGTAAAGGAGTAGTAGACGCCCGAAACAAAAAGATAAAGGATGCTTAAAAGATACTTAAGAAAACAATTCAAGAAAATAAACGATGGTGCCTTAAAGAGTTACAGGAAGAGATCGAGCTGGATACCTGGGGCGATCGTACCAAGTATTAATGAAGAAGATAAAGGGAGGTTATATTTCCTCTCCTAAAAGCCCGGAATCACTGGAACATATTGTGACTTCGCTATTTTTCCTTTAACTGGAAGTTACAGCTATCCTTGAAGCGAAGGTAAATGACTAAATCATTCCAACAATTACCACTAAGAAATTATGGGCTGCGTGCAAAAGAATTAGAAATGGATCCAGGCCTGGATGGCATAACCAATGTTGCATTGAAAGAAGCTATACAGGCACGCTCCGATGTATTAATGGACCTGTACAATTCATGTCTCGAACAAGGGACGTTTCTTAAGAATTGGAAGAAGCAACGCCTGGCACTACTACCAAGAGGAGATAAGCTACCTGGAGAAGCTGCCTCATACAGACCACTCTGCATGCTTGACACCTCGGGCAAGATTTTAGAGCGCATAATTAGCGTTAGAATAAACCAAGTCATTAATGAACCAAGTGGACTAGCGGAATAACAACACGTTGTTTATAAAAAAACACTCTTGTACTCGGACTCTTCACCCGCAGGCTCTCGCACAAGGCCCTGTATGCCGGCAACCCGCTTGACAGCACCGTCGCGCCGCAGCGCGCCCACAGTACCGCTAGTACCGCGCGCGGCGGCTAGGCGGCTTCCGTACTCCCCAAAGAGGAGTAGCGCCTTGGAGGGCATATAAGTGGACCGGCTTCAAGGCCAAGGCATCCCTCCCACTCGCATCAGACCGCGACTAAGTAGTAGCACGGAGCCTAGGCGACTGGCACAAATACTCTCTAACGCAATATACTGATTTTTGTTATCAAAGAAAAACACTTTGTTTATTTCTTTCCCTTTCTCCTAATCAGCACTTTTCAGCGTTAGTTCGGCGAATGTAGACGCCGACTTTTTAGGCTCTTCAGGAGCTGAGGGCCGAGTGTGAGCTGTTACACCTGCTGCTTGCCGAGACCAACCGAGCGCTCGTTTTAGAGGGTCGCCAGCATCGGAAGTCTCTCATTGCCGACGCCGCCACCCAAACCGAGCCAGCACCAGATCGCCAGCACAGCAGTGCTCAAACGGATTTGCCGTTGTTCGCCACTCCAACGCCTCAATCGAGGCCAAACACCGCAGAGTCATCATCCGACGTGCTGAACGCCAAATGGCCCGAATATCTACAGCTGATAGATATCCCAGCACGAACCACGATTGATACGGACCTCCGGGACATTCGTTTGTACCATCGGGCAATCCCAACTCCAGCAGCCGCGAATCCGATAACACGGCTACAGATCATTAGTCGGAAGATAGCGGCCTAGCAGTCTGCGCAAACATCACGGCGCAGGAGCTTCGGCATTTCTCCACGGAAGAGAAGGCCGCCGACAGGGAAATTGTCGCCGACGAAGAGAAGGCCGACTGCTCCCAGACTCCCGGGACAACGCCGCAAACCCAGGGTCATTGCTAATGAGATCCTTAAGGTCCCATTGTTACTCCCCCTAGGGAAGGCACCCTTGGTCGAGGAGAAAACTCCTCCGGAGCCCATGGCCTCAGTGGCGGTCGACCTCACGACCACTGACTAAAGCGCTCCGCGCCTCTTAGTCATTTTTGAGTGGACCGATCCCTATTTGGGATTGGCCCCGTAATAACTTAAAAGAAAAATCTCTCCTTTACAAATTGGGTGGTGCAACCTACAACGGGTTGGGCGGCCCTCCCTCGTCCAGACTCGATCCAACAGTCGACCTAGAGAGGTCCGAGCAGAGTCCGCTCTCTAGGCAACGAAGAAGCCAAGGACTGGAAGCCTCAGCAGGCCCTTTCTGCCTGCCTGCCATCTGACCGCCTGCTTTACAGCAGGCCTCTCCATCACTCCGCTCTCCAAGGAGCGAACTGCACAGACACCTGCGGCTACGTGGCGCAACGAGCGCACGTGCCTCTTTCTCTTCACTCGGTCTTTCGTAGGCCACCCCAACCAGCCCGATTAAATCAAACTGTTCTCAACAACTGTCAGAACCAGACTGAACATAAACAATAACATCCGCGACGTCGTTGATCTCGTTGCTAAGGTCGCTATGCGGTCGCCATCCTTAAAGCGAGTTGATCTTCTTACAATCCAATGATGACTTACAGGAAATGACATCAACATCCTCTACCTTGGCCCATCCTTGGCATCAAGTTACCGAGCAATGCTTACAGACGTCATTCCAATCATCACTTAACAGGACTAAGACAGACCCGTCTCTTGAACAATCTACTTCAATCATTCTTCTTATTTTCTCACCATAGGGTTAGTCGAAATCGGTCTTCAGATAAGAGGGGGGAAGTTGACATGCCGCGGAACCTCTCCTCAAGTCCCTACTCCGGTATTTAAATTCACGCCCACAGGAAAAACCACAGCTCAAAAGAACTGTGAGCACAGCAGTCTTCCCTTGAGAATGCATCTCATCAATACATTCATCTAATTCCTTAATTTGATGAATAGGGGGACTTCGAATAGGTTTTTTAATTAGTTTATTATGGAGCAATTAAATTCTATGTTCATCCAAATTACATTTTCCAGTAACGTCATGATCTTGAGAAAGATCCGCAAACTCCCGACATTGATCTTGATCCAAGTTTTCTGAGTTCTTGTCAAAAATTTCTTGTAATGAGCCTGGTACAACCTTACTAGAATCGACTATTCTTTAAATTTGTTTATTAATGATTGAACTTGAAGTATTTAAAATAATTTTAGTAATTAAATCTGTAATACCAGTTGCATCAATAAAATCACTTCCAAGTATACAATCATCAATAATATTTCCAACAAAAACATCTAAATTACGCAATATGGCAATCAATTTGATAAGAGTGGGAGTTTGTTGAAGTCTTATCAAGTTCAGTTAAACTCGCTCCAGAAACTATTAGACTTGAAATGTCCCTTTTTACCAAAATTCCAACACTCTATTCCTTTTATAAAATCTTGAAAATTCTGTCTGCCTGACGGCTGACTCTGGAACTAACACTCTTTGGAAATGATGAAGAGGTATAATTATTTCTCTGAGCTAGATGTTGAAGTCGCTTCTCCTGATCTTTGATAACTTTAACTTCCATAGCTCTTGCCAGAGCAATTTGAAGCGAATCAATTCTTTCTAATTGAAGAATTTTCCGAATTGAATTGTCGAAAATAGCAATTACAAATTGAGCACATGCGATTTTATCTTGAATTTTAAAAGGATAATGGTATCAGTTGTAATAAATGGTTGGTAAAACACATGTTGGTATCAGTAGTCATAAAATGTACTAGGTTATAAGTGTCAAATTTGAATGTAGCAACACTTGTTAGCCATTATATCATGTTTGTTTTCTATATTACTTCTAGTAGAATGTCAGGCCCATTCAGAAAATTTACAGCTACGTTTCTACCATAAAAAGGTATCTTATTACTGTATTAAGGTTGTCGGAGTCCAGATCAAACATTCAGATTTTCATATTTTAAGGTTTAAAATGCAAATAAGGTAGCCTTAACATCTATATAGGGTTTTAAAAGTATTTTTATTAAAATATTCAGAATGTTTCACAAAAAAATCTGGCGGTGATAAATTAGATTTGCAACTTCTTAAATTGATATACGTTTTGTGAAATTTATTGAATTACATTATAATTTACGGTTATATTTGACCACGTATAATAATTTTAAGTTCTGTAACAAAAATTATGAACTATTAAACTGTAACGAGTTAAGCACCACAGCCAACTCCGCGCCGAGCCGAAACAGCGTAAAGTCGAGTGCGCGATAATAAACACGTGCGAATTCGGCAATAGGTGCGAAAGAGATAGAGAAAGCGAGCGCGCGGGCTAATCCTTCAAGTGCGCGCTCAGATAGCTATTGCTACATTGTCGGCTTTTGGAAGGTGAACACGGGACTTCGCTTATAGAAATCGAAAAACTTCATGATACCGCCTGCTGTGCTGTGTCTAGCGGATCGAAGTGTACCTTGTGAGTGAGTGAGACGCGGAGTTCAGGTATTCCTGACCTTGCCTAGCGGTCCAGCGCAGTGACCAAGTCTTGTGGCCAGTCCAGGATTAGGAACGTCGTCGACAAGAGAGAGAAGGTTTGTGTGGCGCGCAGTGCATGGGAGAGAATGCATGTGTGAGTGTGTATCACCCATGCGAGGGTGATCCGGTACGCGCGACCTTCACGACGATAAACGATTACTCTGGCGTCGCGGCGAGTCGCAAAGTTGTTGGCAACTCGCGTATTATTATTTGATGATTGTAAATTCACGTGTATTTGGCAACTAGCAAATATAACCATAGTCTTATTATTTTACGTGATTTGGCGTCATTTACCCGCCTCCGCGGGCGTTATTTATAAATACTTATTTAACGCAGTTGAGCAGTCGAGCACGCCCCAGGCGGCGCGTGTTTCGCGGGCGGAGAGGAATCTTCTGCCCCATCGAGGGAACGCGATCCAGTCGTCTAACGAGTTATTCGTTGATCGAATTTACACCCCGTTACAAAACAAAAAACTGAATTACTGTACGTATAAAAATATCTGATACTTCGTAAAATTTCTAATCTAACTTAAACACATCGCAAGACTATATACATACGTCACAATCTAACAACGAATCGCTAGAACCCTGGTAGTGAATTGAGGACTTAATGCCTACAATTAGACAAATTTTTTGCTTTATGGGCAAAATATACCCTAGAATCTGCGCAGAAACTTCTTCCACGGGCGACGGTACTTGGTCAGAATCTGCTAAAAACTCTGGCAGAGGCAGAGAGACGCTATTGTGAGGTTAGAAGGTTAGCATAATTACCAGCTAATAAATTAGTTTGATTTGATTAGTACTTTATTTGATACGATTAATACAGTCCTATTTTACTATCTGTAAGTTTATGTTATACGCATTGACTGCAGTGCATTTCACTTAAGCAAACTAGGTCATCATTTTCAGGTCAGGCATTAGGAAATTTATTTTGAATTTTTCATCAGCTATTGGCATTTTCAAGAAGAGTAGATAGGAATACCTTTTGATTTACAGTTCGGAAGCTATTGAAAAAATTCAAAAGAGTTTTAAGCTTTGGGTCGTGATTAGGTTATAAACACCTAAAACGTTATTCAAAAATCTATTTGATTCTCAACTTGTTGCCGATATTTTGGACTGGCTGATTGGGGAAAAAAAAAATCGGGTAGACAATAATTGAAAAAAATTTTACTAAATGATTTGCAATCATAACTATTTTGCTGAAGAGGCAATTTTCTTAACAAAATAGCGTCTTAATTAGAAAGATCGAATAAAAATCTTTAAAATCGAAAGAGAAATAGAAGCAAATAAGTTTAAACTTTAAAGTAAAAAGCAATTTTGAAGTTTAATACGGTTGCGGTGCTCCCAGCGGCATAGTGTTTAAAACGTATACTTGCCATCGGGGCGCTTTCGCACCCCATGATATAATGTACTGGTCGGAAAATTCCTTAAATACTATATGAACAGTTTTTCATAAATTGCGAGTGGACTTTAGAAGTCACTCTCTATCGTCAGTATAAGTGAACAAACGAGTTTCTGTTGTCGTGTTGAGATGCAACAAAATTTTTAGCTCTGTCGAAAATTTTTTACTGACAAAACATAGCGAGTCAGAGCCATAAGTACAATTTTTACTACACTGGAATAGCAATTTTTAAGTAAATATTCATACAAGTATACTACATTTTCTGTATAGATCAAGTTTGTCCCCGGTTAGTGAAAAGTATAGTAATTTTTAGTGACAAAAATTTTTTTACATCGATGCTGTATGATGAAAAACTATTTTTAGTATAAGAGATTATACAAGTTACAGTACGTTTTTCAAACTTTCTTAACATTTTATATTTTTTGAAAGGTATTAAATCCTCTTGATGCTATCTGCAATCGACCACGAGAAGATGCTGTTTGTGTAAGTCAACTGAAAAACGCACGATCGATTGATGAAGGTTTACTACAAGAACGACCTGATGTGAAAATATTTTTGCCATTCCGATTTTTATTTTATAGACCAGAGGAAGTATTTCAACCAAACACATATAATCGTTATCTAGGTAAGATGAACAGTCATTAAACAATATTTATGATATTATAACGAGTTGACTCCCGTGCACTCGTTATGTCCCTCTCTCCCACACTATGCTTAAACATATGTATAATTATAATATGTATCTTGATAAAATATATTATTTTATCAGAAAGGCAAGTGAGTCTCTCTCTCTCTCTCTCTCTCTCTCTCTCTTTCTCTCTCTGATTCTACCCTTTCCCGCGCTTTTTTCATATTTATTAGTCGCAACTAAGCTGCGTATCATTAAACTTACGATACCTTCGCGGGCTCACGCGTTTGAAGACCAGTACGTATAGCAAACTGCGCTGTCGATTACGCTTCGTACAGCCTACAAGAGGCCTGCAACAAGCTACTATTATTTCCTCTCGCTACACCGTCGGTAGATGGATTTCCTATTGACGATTATTAAAAAGCAAATTCACTGCTGATTGAGCATAAAAATCAGCATTACTAAAAGACTTTTCTTAAGTTCTTGCAATTTTAACCTAAACCACTATATACCATTACACACATACACACAAATTAGATGTCACTCATGCATGCATATGTGCATGAGTCGTGTCTGTATGTGTACGAGCTCGCGCGCATGTGTATATATATATATATATATATATATATATATATATATATATATATATAGTTGTGCCGTCCAAGAGTCATGCCCAGGGACGGGAAGAAGTGTGTGCAATATTAATTAATCGTCACACAAATATTTAAGTAGAAGTGCAAAATGTATTCTCTGCAAATGAAAAGAGAGAAGTATGTGTCAACTGTGTGCTCCCGTAGAACTCGTGCACGAGGAAGCACTCGGAAAGATTGTTTCTCAAAGACTGTCGTAAAGTACCCACGATCGGACAATAAGCCTTATGACTGTGTTAAGTCCTTACTTTTGGTCTCTTGTAAATGTATTGTATAAAATGAGATGTACTTACTTCGTCCACAATGTTTGGCCTCTACTAATCTGCTATTGATCTTTGATGTAGACCTCAACTACTGCTGCTACTGTGAGAGTCGCGTGCATGAGATTGAAATTAACAACATGTAGGATTGAAGTTGTAATCACAATTTATTAAGCCGGATATAATTACAAAGACCAAATAAAGACTTAAATACTGATAGCTCTGTCAACAGCCTGGAGCGTGATAACAGAGTACAGTTTGAGTGATTAATATCGATTTACTCATCGCGATATTTGCAGAGAAAATTATTCGCAACATCTCTTTAATCTGAATAAAATCTGCAAATTACATCTTATAATATGCATAAATACATACAGCATTCGTCATTTCATATTTACAAACTCATAGATTTAAAATAAAACATATCTGCACAGAAAATTATTCGCGATATCCCTTTCATGTGGACCGAATCTGCAGAGTACATCTTGTGATATTCATAAATACATATTATTTTTTTTCTGTGTGTTAGTGAACATGAAATGACGAATGTTGTATGTATTTATGCATATCACAAGATGTAATCTGCAGATTCGGTACACATGAAAGGGATATCGCGAATAATTTTCTGTGCAGATATGGCTGCAAATAATTTTCTGTTCAGATATGTTCATCGCACCTCGTATTCGGGTGTATTCATTAACTCCGCTGAGCTATTTATTGTACGCAATAACTCATCAATTTTGTACTTACTATCTTATTGCTAAAAACTACATTACGTCTCAGGACGTAATAACTGCACATCGGCATGCAGTAATAAGGCGGGCTTAATGTATCATCCGCTTGGTTCGTCCGAGCTCACGATGCACTTTAGCTGTTGTCATGCTGCGCTACACATATGCAGGCTAGTGCGCTTACGTAACACACCGAATGGCCGTGACGCTATCGTCCGCAAACATATAATTTATAATCCCGCAAACATTACTCCGTTCGTGTGTATTTGTGTGTGCTGATGTTCGTGGCTCTTCTTAAGTGTGTGCCTATATGATTTCTCTCTCTCTGTCTCTCTCTGTCTCTCTCTCTCTCTCTCTCTCTCTCTCTCTCTCTCTCTCTCTCTCTGCTTTTCGGATACTTCTTGCCCTCGGGCCCTCTTCTGTTATAGATATTTGCACGTTTCTTTTTGCAACCTTCACACCGATATATAAATCGCCGAAGGCTGCAAGTTTTCTCTGTCATCTTTTCAATTGCAAACTTTCTACACGGCTCCTAACCTCCAAATCTACTTGCTTGGATTGGCTTGTTTCCTCACTTGCACGGCGTCTTTTTCTCTCTGCACTCAACATCGTGGCGACATCTGCTGCATCGTGCGAGAATCTTCAAGGTGACTTCGCGCTGACTGAGGTCAGTACTTTCACGCTATTTCCACTAACGCTCCATCAAGCCGTAAGAGTCACAATATCAACTCTTTCACTCAGTCAATTACTTATCATCCTACCACAAATATCTGCCTTATCAACTGTCAGTAAGTTATCGACGAAAAATGAGTGTAAACGGCGAGAAGAGTGTGGAAGTGCCTTTTCAGTTGTGCTCCAGCTGTAAACAACCCATACAGCACAAAGACCCCAAGAGGTGTGATTTCTGTGGTCTGCACTACCACATTAGGTACCAGAACACCGTAAATATCAAAACCATCGTAGTGAACGACAAGCAGGTTATAGTCTGTCCTTCATGTGCAGACAGCAGCAACGCCAAGAGTGCAAAGTGAGGACAAAGTCCACCTCTGCCACAACATGGGCAACGGGTGTAGCTGCAACGACGTCAGCGGCAAAGAACACTCCCGAGCAATAGCAGCTGGCGAGCAAGAAGATGAGGTCAGCACCACCATCGGCAAACACGTCGAGAAATCCCTCACTTGCCCATTCGGCCGGAGTTACAACAACAACAACACCTACGTCGTCCGTTGATGCTGCTCTGAGGGACATTCGCGGGGCACTGGACGACATTCGGAATCCCTCAAGACCCAGAATATCGTGTCGGAGAGGATTTCCAAAATTGAGTAGCGTCTGGGCCCGCTGGAGAAGCAACTTAAGGCCCTCGATGAGCTGCCTGCACTCAAAACTCGCATACACAATGCTGAGACTACCATCACTGAGTTGCAGGCACAAATTCAAGATTTGTCATCGAGAAGCCCAATGATGCAGCAGGACAGCGGCAGCACTGTGCCCAACACTGCGGAGAACAGCAGCCTGCGCAGTGAACTGGCCGAGGTCAAGAGGCGCCAGGAGTAGACCTCGAACTGTACTGTCGTTATCACGGGTCTACACTACACCCGTGAAACCTCGCTGCATCTCCTCGCCTTCTTAGTAGTAAACGCACTTGACCCCAAGGTCCTTAGAAAAGACGTACCATCCGTCAGGACCATGGCGAGGCTTGATGCTACAAACAGCTTCGCCGGGGGTAACGGCAGACTGCCACCACTTGCTGTTACCCTATCATTAAGTGCGCTTGCTCGCTCGATTGTGATTGCCAAAGCTCGGAAGCGCAAGCTACACACCAGCGAATTAGACGCTACCCTGCTGGATGAGGATAAAGCTCTGAGCCCTGACCATCAAGGATTCATAAACATCAATGAGCTGCGCACAAGGGCTAGGCTGGAGGCCAAGAGGAGGCAGGGCTGCCAAAAATTCGCCAGGGATAGGAGATTCTTCATGCGCTGTAACGACGCACAGTGGGCAGAAATAAAACGTTTTTGAACAAAAATCGCCTGACAACGCAATTCTTTTTTTAAAATGATAAGGATACCATATAATACAGGTGCGAAAATTACGGTTACCTAAGCCAATTCCAAACACCATAGACCCAAACCATATTCAAAGCTTATTACACATTATGCGCAACAAGTATTTCCATTATAATCATCATAAAACACTTAATACGAAGAAGATTAAACCGAAAAACCAGAAGACCCATAGACCCAATAACCCCATAACCTTTTGACACAAAACTCTTGTACCCCACAATCCTTGTTAAACCCCAAAACCGTTGAACCTCAAAACTCCAAAACCGTTGAACCGAAAACCCTTGAACACCAAAACTCTTGAACTCCAAATCCTTTGAACCTCAAATCCGTTGTACTCCAAATCCGTTGTACCCCAAATCCGTTGTACCCCGAAACCCTTGAATCCCACAACTCTTGAACCTCAAAATCATTGAACCCCAAAATCCTTGAATCCCACAACTCTCGTTGTACCCCAAAAACGTTGAACACCAAAACCCCAAAATCGTTGAACACAAAAACCCTACTTATAACCCCAAATCCGTTCACGAAAAAAGTTCCCTGAAGAGATCTCTGTAGAGTTTTCTGCAGATTTTTTCTGTAGTGTTCTTTTGTAAGGGAACCTTTGAACCGTACAACCCTTGTGCCCTAAAACTTTTATTTTTTAATACACGTATATTACATATGTATATGAAATCGAGCAGCCAAATTTTTTTTTCTGCAACCTACGGTAAATATGTTCTATAAAGTGTTCCCAATGCTTATGAATTTTTCCAGATTTTTAAATTACTTTTTCCCAAAATGACATGGAGCCAAAGATGTCAATTTTATGAATTTTTTGGATTTTAGCATGATTTAATTAATTCATAGCTCCTCAGGGAAGCATTTTTCATAAACAACATATATACACTTTTTGTTGTAGAATTTTCTCAGCTTTTGACTAAAAATGCTTTCAAAGTCATATGTATGTGTTTTAACTAACTTATCTGCAATTTAAACATTAAAATGCTGATTCTGAAAATCCGATTCAAGCTTCGACCACCTGTTTAAAGTAAAAACATGCCTTTTTATAGTATAAAAGTCTCTGTGTAGGTGCTAGAATGGCAGGGACCCTGTTTTATTAGCTATACATAAAGATATTCATCAATCTAAGCTAAAAATGATGAAAATTCAGATTTAAAGCTTATGATAAATAGTATAACTGCTTGGATCATATCTAAAAAATTCACAGGGGTAGTTTTCATAGGTACAAATAAAACTCACATAGCTGCAACTTGGCAATAGGGTTATATTAGTTATTAAAAATATATATTCTTATTAATTAAGACCCTTTCTTTTCCTTCTTGATTCCCATATATATAGATAAGCAACAAACAGGGACTTAGTGTAAACTTTTCAAACGAAAGAAGAATAAAAGAGCTTTAATTCAAGCCCTGGATGGTTAAAAATGACCGTCTGGATTGAAAGTTATGAGAATTTAAAAAAATCAAAAACGGCGCAGTCTTTTCTTTGACTCAGTTATTTGAGATTGTTCGAAGATGTTAATAAGCCTCCGCCGTTTTTGATTTTTTCGTGAACAGATTTGGGGTTATAAATAGGGTTTTTGTGTTCAACAATTTTGGGGTTTTGGTGTTCAACGTTTTTAGGGTTCGCGAGCTTTGAGGTTCAAGGGTTTTGGGATTAATAGTTTTAGGGGTTTAACGGTATGAGAGTTCAACGGTTTTGGGGTACAAGAAGAGTTGCGGGGTTCAAAGGTTTTGGGGTACAAAAAGAGTTGTGGGGTTCGAAAGTTTTGGGGTACAATAAGAGTTGTGGGGTGCAAAGCTTTTGGGGTACAACGAGAGTTGTGGGATTCAAGGATTTTGGGGTTCAATGGTATTGAGGTTCAAGAGTTGTGGGATTCAAGGCTTTTGGGGTACAACGGATTTGGGGTACAACGGATTTGAAGTACAACGGATTTGGAGTTCAACAAGGGTTGTGGGGTACAAGGGTTTTGTGTCAAAAGGTTATGGGGTTATTGGGTCTATGGGTCTTCTGGTTTTTCGGTTTAATCTTTTTCTTATTAAGTGTTTTATGATGATTATAATGGAAATACTTACTGTTGCGTATAATGTGTAATAAGCGTTGAATAGGGTTGGGGTGCATGGTGTTTGGATTTGGCTTAGGTAACCGTAATTTCCGCACCTGTATCATATATAATATGGTATCCTTATCATTTTAAAAAAAGAATCATTGCGATCGAGTAAAAATTGCGTTGTCAGGCGATTTTTGCCCAAAAATGTTTTTTTTTTTCTGCCCACTGTACAACGACAGCGAGCGTGCTACAGCCATCCGAGAAGGTGTGGCCCTCTACATTCACAAATCTCTTACAGCTAGTGTTATCTCATCATCTGACAGTGAATGGTCAGGTAGGCCAGGCAAGCCTGAATATCTCTTCTGTGAGGTATCGGCTAAGGGAGTCTCTCCCATCTGCATGGGAGTTGTGTATCGTCCACCTCATGCTCCATTCTTCCAAGGCTCTAACTTCATTGATCAACTAAAAACACACATGCACAACTACTCCACGAAGATCATAATGGGAGATTCGGATCTCCGCACATATAGACAAGCTAGAGATAATGCTCACAAACAAGTCGAGGAAGCCAGGTTGAATTACTATTATTCACGCCTGTCAATCTTGACTGATGTTGACGAGATCTGGAGAGAGCTGGAGAAACTTGGAATTTCCGCCACTAAGGCCCCATTACCACCTCGCTTTAGCACAGATGAGCTCAACAAGCATTTTAGCTCGATCTCCAATGATCCGCTAGCGCCTGCTGTTGAGAACTATCTTCTAACCCTGGAAAGTCTTGACCTTCCGCAACATTTCGAGTTCATCCCTATAACGGAATCGGACGTGTTGAGTGCAGTGTCGCACTTCGACACCCAGGCGAGGGGAAGCGACGGCATCCCCCAGGTTGTTATATTAAAAGCACTGCCAGTTCTCGCTCCTCTACTAAGTCACATCTTCAACCTGTCTCTTAAGGAATCCTGTTTCCCATCCGCCTGGAAATTGTCGCTTGTGCGTGCACTCAACAAAGTCAGTTCACCAAAAGCCTTGACTGACTACTGTCCGATTTCACCTCTCTGCTTTCTCTCCAAGGCCCTGGAGTGGCTGGTGCACAGGCAAGTATCACAATACCTTGAATCGAGACTCTTACTAGACAACTTCCAAACAGGCTTCCGCACTGGATACAGCACTCAGTCTGGCCTAATTAAGCTAACTGTTGATGTCGTTGAGGATCGGGATAAACAAAAAGAAAGTAACACTTCTCCTCCTCTTTGACTTCTGCAAGGCGTTTGACACTGTGTGTCACGTCCGGCTTCTGAGACAGCTATCCACTTTCGGCTTCTCTAAGAAGGTCATCGGCTGGTTTGCCTCCTACCTTACTAGGAGAGAACAGGCCGTCGTTGGTGACAATAACGAGCGCTCCTCTCTGCAGCGTCTTAACATCGGCGTTCGGCAGGGCTCCGTTTCAGGTCCCTTGCTGTATCCCATCTTATCTATGCGGATGATTAGCAAATTTGCAGCCAATGCCACCTTGAAGAGCTCGACTCTTTATCAAACAAGATGAGTGCTAACGCTGAGAGGATAATGGGCTGGGCTGCGCAAAATAGGCTTAAACTCAATGTTACTAAAACCAAAGCAATTGTCTTATGCTCCCCCTACTACATAAATTTACTTCCCCTAACAGCTAACACTTTCATTGATATCGGGGGTGTCCAGGTCAGCCTCGAATCCTCTGTGCGTAACCTGGGATTGGTGCTTGACTCTAAACTCACATGGAAAGAGCACTTTACACAAGTGTGTAAGCGTGTTCACTCCCTAATGTACAGGCTACTTTTTCAGAAAGAGTACCAATCTCAGGTTGCGCAAACATCTTGTGCAAGCACTCCTATTTCCAATTATCGACTACTGTTCTCTTGTATACTGTGACCTGACGTAGGAACTCGACTTGAAACTATAGAGACCCGTGAATACAGGGATTCGGTACATCTATGGTGTAAGGAGAAAAGAGCACATCTCCCCGTACAGGCGGGAGCTGCAGTGGTTAACCACTACCGGACGTAGGTCGTACTTCACAGCTTGTTTCCTACGTAAAATGTTTAACTCGGTCGTACCATCATACGTACTGGCCTCTTTTGACTTCCGCGTCACACTCCGGCCTGTGAGGGGCGAGGTGACACCTCTGGAAATTCCTGCTTTCGCGACAGAGACGCTGAGGAACTCATTCCATATCAGCGCCTCATACCTATGGAATAACCTGCCTTTACACATAAGAAACACCTCATCCACTGTCACTTTCAAAAAACTAGCTAAAGACTACTTGTCCGAACTTGAAAACACATAAAATATACACAGTCCACGCACACCACTTTTCGCTGATTTCCATTTTCATCATCGCCTTACTCTCACACTACAAATATTTTTCAATGCCTCAATCTGCTATCAACTATACTGTTTACTCTCTACTTTGTAACTCTGTATACGTAACATCGTACAACACATTATATGAAAAATAAATCTAATCTAATCTAATCTAATCTAATTCTCTCTCTCTCTCTCTCTCTCTCTCTCTCTCTCTCTCTCTCTCTCTCTCTCATTAAGTACATCATTTTTTATTTAACTAAGGATATATTGTAAATATAAGATGATTTAAGAAATTATATTACTGTTAGTGCACTTACTGTTAGTGCATTTAGTTTATGCTAAAGCGTAGGATCCAAAATTCTATAAAATTGTTTGTATATTTTTAGACACGACCGCGGTTCGCAAGTGCCTTATAGTTTTTTGCGCGAAAAATGTGTGAGATGCGATATCTCACGAAATTTTCGACCTATCAGGCTGAAATTTTAGGAGAAACCTCCTCTCGCACAATATGAAATTTTATTTTTTTTATCCTGATCCTCTGCATAGTTTTTAAACGGGGGCACCTTAGGCTCGATTTTTACGTGTATTTTTAAAAGAACAGTGGTGTTACACGATTATCTCAGCGAGACTTTATTTAATCGGGCTAAAGATTTTTGTGGGAGCTCTCCTCATCACCACATGGTGACCTATCTGTTTTGAGCTCGATCCTGCACGTATACGCAAAATGCGGTCACCTTCAAAAATCGCTAAAAACGGTTTTTTAGCTGTAACTCCAATTCTCAGCAACCTGCAAAAAAATGTTAAATGGAAAGTTGTAGATCTTTGAAAAATACAACTTTTTTCTATCGACATCAAACCATGAAAATGCTTTCAACTCGAGTTAGCAGCCTAAAATCAGGTTTTTACGGCAATAAAAAAATTTAAATAATAAAGTTGAAGATTTGTAAAAATACAACTTTTTTCTATAATCACTTAAACGTGATAAATGTTTTTAACTCAAGTTAACAGCCAAAAAATGATTTTTCACAGCAAAGCAATTGATCTTTTACGATAAAATTTATCGACTATGCGTTTTATATAGAAAAGCTGAATATAAAAGTTGTGGATATTATAAAAACACAACTTTTTACCGCGGTAAACATATTTTATAAATGCTTTAATCAATGACATAGCCCAAAAAACGATTTTTACTGCACATAACTTAATAACGATTTCGGCGCGACACACACAATCATGCCTAACATTTTTCACGGATGTCTCCTTATCATAAAAAAACTTATAGTTACATTTTGGATTTCATCCCACGCGTGTATACAAAATACAATCACGATTATCGACAAAGCCAGCTCGAGTGATTCAGCATCGCAGAAGAGTATCGAGTTTATGTACATGATATATTTTACAATATACAATTTTTAATTTACAATCAGCACAATATACTTCTAAAATTTGAGTAGTTTTACTGGACGAGAAAAACCTAAACTAAATGGAAATAACTCAGATTAAAGAAAGGCTCTGAGAAGCCTGCTACATCCCTCTAAACTGAGCTATACTTTAAACAGAAGATTTTCTAAATTAAACCCTATTATTAAATCAACTTTTAACTGCACTTAAGAATCTTCTCTGTATTGTTTTAAAACCTCTTGAAAATCCTCTTGAATCCTTGCTGAAATTTTTTGACATTTTTCAATTTTTTTCACCTAAAAGAAAAATATAATAAAATTAAAACTAGAAAAAATATTACTGTGTAATTAATCAAAAAAAAAAAAAAAAAAAAACTAGCTGCTGTACACCAAATGCATGATTATAGATACATATAAACTGCATTTTATAAGTACGGCATCTGCAAAAAAAGAAAAATTAAATCAATCACATGAAATCATAAAAATTTATCATATGAAAACAGCGTTTCAAATTAAACCTTATTGAAGATACAATATCGATTTAACATACAGCTGAAGTTTATTGTAATATTTTGAATATTACATTGTCAAATTGTATAAATCCATCTCCAAATCTGTATTTGAGTTGTTAAAGTATCCAAGAACGATATCCATAATACAGCACTCCTTGATGGAGTGACACGCACATACATATGCATAGTCGGTGCCATTCCGGGTGCATGACTATTTTACATAATACCTATACTTTTTACATTATCAAGAACTAACCAAGAACTGCGAGCAGCCGGTCTGCGAGCGAGATAGCGGCGATCTCTAAGCGGATACTGTTTCAAAGCACGCACATACAGACCATATCATAGCTGCACTTTTGGTTTATTGAAATAACACCGCTGTATTGCGTCATCGTTGTCCTGATGACCTACTTATTATATCACCGAAAGTTGAAAATCGTGCACCAGAAATCGCGGTGAATGAAGGCAGGGAGGGCGCTTCAAAACGTCAAAACACACGGCAGACGGCGGCGGGAATGTGTCGCAAGCCGAACGCCAGATCGATGCGCACAATGTATGCGCAGTTGTCGAGCTTGCTTATAAGACAGAGCCAACGAATTATTCGGCTTAACTTAGATGATAATAAAACTACCTTTTTTTGTTCAAATTACTTTTACTTATCAAGGACATAGTTGCCGTTTGCTAATAATCTATCTTTGTGCAAAATCCATGACTTAAGAAATGTTATGAAATTCCCATCTAATATATATTTTAAATTAAAGTACTATAAAATGATGATTTTTATCAATTATTTAATTTTGCAAAATAATAATAGTTTTTAATAATTTTTGGTATTATTTAATAATAATTCATATTTCTGGCTAATTTATAAGAACGTAAATATTATGAATGTATATATATATTCCAAAATAAAATAATTAAAAAAGAACTAAAAAATGTATGTACACTCGGGGGACAAAATAACTTTATATATTCTGGACCGGCCCGCGCTTCCGCGCTATAACACTTAACCGCAATTTTATCTGGTCAAGGCTGATGTAGGTAAAAAGTAAGGAACAAACCGGACTGCGCATGTGTACAAACTTCGCACGCATGGCGGGGATCAGGAATATATAAAGTTATTTTGTTCCCCGAGTGTACCCTATATATCAATGAATAGTACCGTAGGCCTATAGGCAGCTCTAGCGAGCGCGTAGCGCGAGCATCGGAGGGTTATGCTGCGTCCAGAATGACTCGTATACGTTATATGTATAGATATACTAATACACACAAACGGTAGCGCTTCGCGACGCAAGCCGGCAAGCCACAGCAGCCGTAAGGCCGCTCGTGGCGCGGTAGTTGAGATATAATAAAAAAAAATTACGTGTAGAATGTTACTAAGGCTTTGTAGATCATGTATCGAAAAGTACTCTTAATAATAATAAAAATATCTAAAATAACGAAAAATTAGGTAATTTGTTTGTTTAGAAGAAAATTGAAAAAATTTCCTCCGGGAACTTGCTTGCTGATATTCTAAGTGGAAGAATTCTTGGAAAAATTATTGCTTATGTGTTGTCACAGGGCAACTGGACTTTAGCGTGACAGCCGCAGAGACGCTGTCGCGTCAACGAGGGGGATTACTCACTCTTTATGTTTCGCACGGCTATCCCTCGTTGATGTTGGAGTCGGCGACGGCCGTTAGATGTCGGTGCAATGCCGACCCCGTTCAATGCAACTGAGTTGCCTCGATGTACAACTGCGCGCCGCGACGTTACCGGCTTTACTCTACCGGGTTCGTCGAAAGGACGTGATTAGGTCACGGAATAAAGAAACGTGCGTCTATATTCTTTTGTAAAGTAGTATATTCTTTATCGATGTTTATACAGTATACCACGTGGCGCGAGAGGACCCTTTCGCACTCGTGGCTCGAGCTGGAGACGAGCCGACGACTCAGTGGCAGCGAGCCTCGGCTTAGGCGTCTGCAGTCGGTTAGATATGTTAATAATCGCGAAGTAGTTGTTATGAACTTACGGTGTCCGCACGCGCGTCGATCGCTCGGTCTCCGCGTATTCACCAGCGACTGACGGAGAAAATCCTAGTCAGCTGGGAGGTGTCCCTCCTGGTTGAAGCAATGATGTTGCTGGGGTACCCTGTATGCTCTGAATGCTATTGGCGTGGGCTGACTCCTCCAGCAGGTGGCCTCTGGGTGTTGTGATTGCTCGCGTCTCGCCGTGCAAATATTTGCGGATGTTATGTCGCTTCTACCTTTCTGATCTCGCGCACTTCTCGAGAACCTCCAAGCGGGAACGCATGAAGTGGCCATGTGACGCGGCGAGAGCGCGAAATACGAATTCACGTTCGCTTGTCACAGTATATGTGATTGAATTTCAAAAATGAGGTCTTCCTTGTGCACATTTGTTATTAGTATTAGATCATGAGTAAAAATTGACAAATACTGAAAAAATTAATGAACATATTTTATCTTAAATTTCTGATGATAGTGATGTAATATTTCAAGAATTAGTATTCCATGTTATTTTCAAATTTGATACAATTTGAAAATAAAACATATCCAACCTTTACTAAAACAGCGATATCCATACATCCGTATATAATACTTTAATTTATTATTATCTTAGTAAAAAAAAAAAATGTTTTCAATGGCTTGGACAAGTATTGCTTCTATTTTATTACGTAGAGAAATCGCAAGTATCATCAAAACATCAAATTCAAAACACCCATCCGATAAGAAAAACATCCCTAAAAGCTAAACGCTTTCCTTTTCACATAATGCACTCGCCGATATTTAAAGGTTCGACGATTAATACACACAAATACATGCACATACATACACACACGCGTGTGCGCATTCACACACATACACACACACACATTGAACTTCTAACACAGCAAAAAGTATTTTCTAGAAGTTTTGACGAAACTCAAAATTTGACTATTACAAAGCTTCCTGTAGGAGGAAGCAAAAATGGCTATAATATGTCCATAAAATAGTCAGAATTATACAAAAATTTTCTCCGAATTCAGAATCAGAAAACATATACACATGCTAAATTATATTACGATCGATCCTGTGGTTTTAGAATTGTGATGGTATACGTTGACACACACACACCGCCATCCGCACGGACATTTTCTAAAAACTCATGATTCGTACTCCGAAACCTCTAAATGCGTTTCTACGAAGTTTCAGCAAAACTTAAAATTTTACTAGGTATTACAAAGCTTTTTCGAAGCAAAATGACAAAAAACTAGAAATGCTCGTGAATGCGCTTGCTACCAATAAAATCATAGACAAAAATTACGCTGGAATATGCCGCAGGAAGAATTTTTGCTGCAAAATACATGTATATTGCGAGGCTCCAGAGTAGTTGTGCCTGATGCAACACAACGCGAAATGTTAAATGAATTACATGTCGAACATTTCAGTGTCAAACAATTGAAGCAGTTAGCACGTAGTCACTGTTGGTGGAATGTAATTGATGCTGCCATTGTTGACATTTCTCAAAATGTATAAATTGCTTACAGTTAAGTTGAACTTGACCAAAATTAAACACAAGTAGTTGGCCAGAGTCATTTTATATTTATTATTTTATACTCGTAAACTCTCATATGCGTTTGCCAGAAGTATTTGTCCGAATTTCTACAACCAAATAGAGTAACGCATAAGCTTACATTATCTTACCATTCTGCGACATACAAAGTTTACTTTTTTAGTATTCAAAAACACCTTATAACATTACAAACGAGTCACGTTCATTTCTTCACTTTTATGTTATAGCCTTGACCTCTTGCTTAAGCTGGAAGAGCTTGTGACCTATTGCATGGCCACCAACCTACTTACATCTGTTACTACCATGTGTTATACCATATTTTGAACATGATTTTGTAAAGGCGGATTATGTCAGTATTAATCGTTCACTTGTGAAAGTAGACTAGGGGCCTTTACATATTGCATTCCAGTGAAACTGAAAATAATGTACATATTTCATACAAGAGCGTTGGAAAGCGTCTGTTGATCTTCCCAAAGCAAGTTGTAGAAAAAAGATGTAGAAAACAATTACATTTTATCTTTTTGCTCTCTAACGTTTCGACGAGACAATGTTGCCCACATCAGAAAACTGTCGTATGAATTTATTTCAAAAAGTATATGTTATTCAAAGAATAAAAATATAACATTGATGATCTCAATGTTATATCAATCATCCATGACAACGTCAGCAAACCATCCAGAGATCGAAGAGCCCATTGGTGTGCCGAAAACCCATTTTATCGGGATTTTTACATTATAAGTCACATTATGAATCATTGACTGAATCTTAATAAGAGATTAATTTCTCAAATGTTCCACATACGTCTACAAGAAAATGAAATAAATTTAAAAGAAGATACCCAACAGCTCAACAACGTCTACACACCTGATACATAAACTAAAGCGAAGAGAGTAGCTCTGACGTCTATATAGAAAAAATGCAACAAATTGCCCAACTTTAGTCCACGTACAGAATGTGTATATAAACTCTACGAATTTCGGGCTCACGTGCATATAAATGAGAACAACTGGAAGACAAACACCTTCTCCTAATCTCCCGCCTTCTCGATGCGAGGATACGGTTCTCTTCGAAACATATATTAACGATACACTCCGTAATTGTAAATTATGACCACATTGTTACATCTTCATTTTGTAAATAATATCTACTTATTGAGATCAATTGATACAATAGTTTCCTGGTAAGGGCGACATTGTCTCCCTGAAAGGTCGAAGGACAAAGAGAAAATAATGTAATTTTTGTCTACACCTTCTTTCTACATCCTGCCTCGACAAGACCTTGCCAAAGTTTTTGTATGAGGATGTTTGCGCTGTAAGCTAGAGTCAGATGGCGCCAGTATGTGCCGCAGCTGTCATGGCCGACGCACGTACAACATAGCTGAATACATAGCTGTGCTAATCTGCTACGTACTCATGTGCCTAGCGTTGAGAGTGTGGAAGGGGATCGTTATTTAAACCAACATGATTATTTGCATAATATTGGTAATCAAATTGCAAACGTTTTGTGCTACTCTTATGTTAATATACAGTTTTTATATCGTATAAATAGGTTACCTCACTTATTCTACGCAGCAAAAATCTAGAAACAGCCTTATATTGGCATAATAGTAGCATAAAACGTTTGCAATTTGATTGCGGATTCTATAAGTGCCCTGGATTTTGCGAAATTCGCAGTAATTTTGCAAAAAATAATGTGAGATTGATTGGTGTCTTCCCTCCATGCTCTCCACATTATACATTTGAATTCGCGGCAGTCTGCATTCGGTTTTTCTATTGGCGCGTGGCGGCCATGACAGCTGAGAGGCGTACTGGGCCAAGCTTGCAGGGCAAACATGCTCATAACCACCAAGGGATAGAGTCAAATAATAGAGGACTGAATATTCTTAATTACACTTGTATTTTATACACGGTCGTTGATAAATAAGTCCATAGTTTCGTTCCTCTCACTATTGAGTCCCATAGTACATGGTACACCTTCCCCCCATGTCGATGTTAGAATAAGAAGTTAAAAGATTGTACTTTCAAGAAAAAGAAAGCCAATCTTATATGGAAACCCTTGAGATTATAAAGTAACAAAATAGAGTTTAAGAGACTCTGTGCCTATTAGACTGTCTAGATAAGAATATCAGAATTATATAGTTTCCGTAAAATCAAATTTACGTCATAATTTGCGAGCATGAGAATTTTCTCAAATTTAATAGAAGATTTTAATTACAATCGGTTTTAATACGAAAAATAAGTATTAAAATTAATATATTTTTATCGATGTTATGTAGTAATTATGTTAGTTCAGTTGAATTGTAATCTTTTTTACTAATTTTAATCGATTTTGAAATCTCTAATTATTACTAAATCGTCTATATGTATCTTAATACTAGTTTTATGAATAGCTTTGAATATATTTTAATTGAATTTAAAAACCAAAACAATTACTATTCTTGCAATGTTCTTGCAATCTTGTTTCATTAATTTAATGTTATTTGAAACTGTACTTACAAACTTTTACTCAGTCTGTTTGAAAAAAAACCAATTTTTACTTCTTTAAATGTTAAAAGACTTACAGCGTACTTAGCTAGACAATGTAAGTTATAAACAATTATCATGATTAAGTAGTTTTTTCAAGTTGTTCCGCAATCAATAAAAACGTTATAGTATTATAAAAATAACTAATTTTATTATATGTTTGCATGCACACATTCATATTTACATAATTTATATTGATAAAAATAAAATATTTTTTATTTTTATTTTTATTAGTTGCACCTACTGGAGATCATGTGATTTCGCTAGTTGATGAAATTTCTTTTACGTTCCCACCATCACCACCACTGTCGCAAATAAATGATATTCCACCAGAACAATTTTGTAATGGTGACAATAGACCTGCTGATTGTGGTGCGAACTGTATGTGCACACATAAAGTTGATATTCCATTCAATGCTATTGTTGAAGTTGTTTTAGTCGATGAAGGTAAGAAATTTTATTAATGATAATTTTTATTTTATTATTAAAGCTAGCACATCCAAAATTACCGACGAAGAATAGCATATTTCATTTCCTGCCACGCAGGTTAATACAGTTTAGAGTTTATCATTGCTTTCTTCTAGAGAAAGCTTTGCAGTAGCAAAACGTTTGCTGAAATTTTCTAGTAATGTATTTTAAGGCTTTTGGAGTTCAAATCATGTGTTTTAAGGAAATGTTCATATGCATGACTTTTTTTAAGAAAGAGGTGAAGAAGGGCAACAATTTCAATAGACCATAATGTAGCATTGTAGGGCAGTCGAAATATTCCCACCCGTAAACATGCCGTGTGTTAGATTCGCACTAACGAAAAATTCTTTCGCTTTACGGTTTACTGCATGCACCCGGCTGTAACGTGAATCTTCTCCGTAGCCTTACTGACTTTTAGTAAAGGCCACCTAGCTCCATCCTCTATATTCCAGATCCCCGCTCACGACTGTCAAATAATGCCTCACGGAAGGATGAAATGTTTTTCACCCTCTTCTAATAAATGCGTCCGGGCGAGTATTTCTTTCTGTATTGTCCAATCCTCTGCTTCGTGCGGCATCGTGTAGCCATCCTCTAGACAGCATCGACCACGATACCGACGTTTCAACTACGGCTCGACTCACAATCAGATACCTAGCTTTCTCAGAATCGGTCTTAGAAGGACTTAAATGTCTTCGACCCTAGCTTCTACGTTACTCTACATTGGCTAAGGAAGGGAAAGCTCAACTCTGTGACCTACGTTCTTCTAAATCAGTCCAGAAAGCATTTCTTACTTGGTCTGTTTGGTCTCGCGCCTGACAGAACCGTTTCATGGATTTTCAGCACTGTCTCTTTCTCGCTTACTGCATGCCACTCGTCCTCTAAAGTCGGGTGTCACTCTGATCTAAAAAAAGCATTCTATTTTTTCCCACCCCCTTTGATTCCTTAGGCGCTCGCGGAAGATATTCTCGGCATTTTAATTTACTTCCAAAGATACTAAGTGATTAATTTAGTCTCCTATTTTAAAATGGTGCAGTTAAGCCAGAAGCACCCATGCCCGCTTAAAAGCTGCGTGAGTTAGTAATTGATTCTCCCATATTTTCTTTTAGTATAGTCATCGATCCTTGGTATAAGGCGACGTGTCCAGAGCCCCTTGCAGCTTGTGTCCCATTTTTTGAAACTCAGCTAGATTTTGTTCTTAAGTGGACGTCCTAATTTCTTCATGCGTGTTTTCATTACTTGATTTGTTACCTTTGGCTTAGTGTGGGCCCAAATATTTTATTTATTATTATTATTTTGTCTCCTACTACAGCAAGATGCTGTTTGAAATAAAATAAAGTCTAAGCAATACTTGTCGCTACTTAAACTTTGGAGGCTACCTGTGGATCGAATGCTCGAGGAGAAGCTCGGCAGCTTATAGGGCCTAGACACATCTCTTCTCTATGTAGTTGTGATATTGTTCCCGCCTGGACGCCGAAAATTAGCAAGTAAGAAATGCCGCTTTTTCTCAGATTTCTTTCACTTACGCCGAATTTTTGTACCATTATTCCTACGTAGCATGGGTCTGACTACGCCCTCTCGCCTACAATTGTTTTTGTGCACGCGACATTTGTATCGAATTTTCCAAGTATTAGTTTAATTTATTAATTACATTTGAATAAAACTTCCAACTATTGTACTTTGTCTTTGTTATATTATTAATGCTTGCGAAATTCTTTACAAATCGATACTTAACACTATATACTCAACTTTATTATTCAGAGTTCTCGTTAGACATACACGTTACAAATGAACATTAATAATAAAATATTAAAATATTTTTGAATCTATGTATATGACACTACTTTTGCAATTATCAAATGTTTTTACTTTTAAATAAAAATTAATATAAAGTTAAAAAGTACTCTACAACAATCGTATCTTTATGCTGACCGATTATTGTAATCGCACTTAATTATAATTAGCTAAAAACTCACTAGATAACGCTCGCTCGTTATATTTAAACATTGATTCAAGTTTTAATATAGAAATAATAATAGAAATATGAAATAAAAATATTATACTGTCACGTGTGTACACACGTCACGGGTTTCTTATTACTATAA
>QLSS01000084.1:560049-594810 GCA_024372645.1 Trichomalopsis sarcophagae
TATATATATATATATATATATATATATATATATATATATATATATATTAGTAGGATGTTAAAAGCATCCGAATTGGCATACTTTACGACAGAAAAAGAACTATTCGCTGTCGTGTGGAGTTTACAGAAACTAAGCACCTAGTTACGAACCGCGAAGATTTATATAAAAACTGATCACAAAGCTTTAATCTTCCTATTTAAAAGCAAATTCGTTGGCAACAGAATCCGTCGGTGGATTCTGGGAACGCAAGATTATAATCTAATAATTGATCACGTACCGGGCAAAGATAACGTGGTCGCAGATATGCTAAGTCGACACCCGGATTTCAATCCGTAAGAGCAAAGAAATCCGGGATAAATCATGATTGCACTTTTGAAGGCACAAAAATTTTCTAAAGATTTAATGAACAAATTTAAACACTTGTCAAAGTTACAACACAATGACGAATATTTAAATAAATTAATTACTAGATATTTTGATAACAAGAATCAAAATATAAACTCTATTTATATAATTGAAAATGATATAATTTATAAAAAGAATCAGTCAAATCAATATAAAATAATGGTTCCTAAAGAAATGATAGAATCTCTCATTCTTGAAACACACGAAACTTATGGTCATGTAGGTGCGAAAAAAATAATTCGTGTGTTACAAGAAGGAAACCTATAATTCCGGAAGCGCCACATGATCTACTAAAAATCGACTTCTTTGGTCCGCTACCAACCGGACGCGGCGGCATGAAACACATTCTTGTAACAATAGATGCGTTTTCGAAATTTGTTGTACTATATCCAATCCGTAGGCAAACTTGTGCAACAGCGATAAGAAAATATTGAACGAATACGGCTCACAATTTACAGCAAAGGCGTGGATAGAAAAGTTACAGAAAGAAAAGATTGGTTTAGTATTTTCATCGATTCGACATCCACAGAGTAATATAGTCGAATGCGTAAACAAAGAACTTGGGAGATTTTTTAGAAGATTCACCAGCGAAAACCATACTGGTTGGGTCTGGTATATTAACATTATTCAGACTATTATAAATGAAATTTATCACAATACTACAAACTTCACTCCACTCGAACTACATTTAGGTATAAAGCCAAAACGGGCGTTGAAAAATTGGATCCATATAATTGATTCAGAAAGTGAAACGTCACATGAACAAAAAATTTTCTTAGCACGCGAACGAATTATTTCAAAAGCTAAAAAGCGAGCTGAAAAACATAATTTATTAAAAAAGCCATTTTTTGTTGAATTTCACGAAGGAGACGAAGTCCTCGTAAAATCCAACAATATATCAGATTTAGAAAATAAAAAAATCTCGAAATTCTTTTCCATTTATGAAGGTCCATATGTCATTCAAAGAAGAATCGGAAAAACTTCATATTTTTTAAGTGACCAAGAAAATCAAAAAGAGAAAGGTTGATTTCACATAAGTGATTTAAAAAATATAAACGGAAATGTTCAGAGACCCCAGCATAAATAATTATTGTAAGAGTACATATATACACATAATGTTATATGTGAAGAAAAAATGATTCATCGTACAAAACTTACCCTACAAGTAAACAACAAGAAAATTTTTACAACGCTAATTTAGACAAATTTAAAAACTTACCCTACAAGTAAACATTTTTTTTTATTATAAAATTACATAAAGAATTGCAAATAGGCTAAATACTTGTAGAGGAACTAAAATTTCGAATGTAAAAAACTATATAGGAAAAATTTAAGAATTTAGTAACCTCATTCGGAGCAATGCAAATACGGCTTAAGCATGGTTCGCAAAGGCTAATATAGGAATATAGACAAAGCTACTGTCTTCCCCTTTTCTCATCAAAACACTACAATACCGTGTCAATACCTTCAAAACAAACCCCCTCTACGAGTTTGAGGGGTTTAAGTTTTTCACACACGTTTTTTCTACAAATTTGGACCTATATAAGAGCAAATTAGAGGTGACTATGTCAGTATATTTTTGGAAGTCGCAACTATTAAGCGCTTTTAGAAATACCAAAAATTTCGTAAAGATGGGACGCACTTTTAAGCGCTCAACAAACATATAAGTGGTTTATCCACGCAAATTAATCTCCCTGCAGGACGTTTGGATCCAGACTGTCCAACTTGGACAGGAGGCAATCCAGCCCGGAGCTCGCGTAATAACGCCGCGTACAGTCGGAGAACGCTCACGACTAGCATATACGTGGAAGTCGCGTGGCGTCCGAATGCCGTACGGTCGGGCGGTCCAATGTGATTTACCACAGACCCCCACACCAGCAGAGGAGAGCCTTACGCCTCTTCCTTTACCACCAACAAAACCACGCATCATCACCCTGGAACAATATCGCCGACGATTCAAGAGGGCCCGCAAGATCGAGGCTTAAATACAAAAATATTATAGCGAAATTCTAAAATCACTCGACTATTCCTACAGAAACACATGAATGCTCTGCTACCCCGCTATGGCACATACACAACACCACAGAGTAGCCATCAGCGGTGGGAGAGGAGCAAAACAAGTATTACGCAAGATGAATAAGCGCGGCAGCGACGCAGCCCTCACCAACAATACACATACGCGCAAAGCAAAAGAACGAGCGGTGACGCGGCAGCGGCGAAGCGTGCGCAGAATTGCTCGCCAATTTTAATATAAGTGCGGAATTCGCAAAAGTGTGCAAAATTCCGGCGGCTTAATCCGCGCTCTCTCCGTAGCATATAAAAGGCCCTGCGCGGCCTAGTACAAGCACTAGCTCCACTGCAATTTACGCAGATTAGTCTCTACTCAATTGCATTTAAGCATTGAGTAGAAATATTTATACATACTCTGTAAAATCAAAATAAAAAATAGTTAACGCAATTTAGGCGTATCGTATAAAAATTAACAAAATATGCAAAATTCTGCATACTCAATGTAAAAATAGATAACGCAATTTAGGCGTATCTAAACGTAAAATACAAGATAACGCAATTTATGCGTATCGCTTTGAATTGCAAATAAGTTACAAATTAAATGTAAAAAGGCGTATCTCAATTGAATAATAATAATATCGCATAATAAAGCGTATTAAGCACTAATCAATCAGATAAATAAAGACCTAATGCATAGGTTTACTTGTTATACAAAAGTAGCACCGCAATTTACGTAATAATCTCTTTTATAATCCATTCCGTTAAATATATTTTGTTTATTAACTAAAAGAAAAATTAATAATATGTGGTTATTTTAGTATATAATCCCCCTACCTGGTATCCCGGACCTGACCTAAAATTAAATCATCAGTTTTAAATCAATTTGTTCTCTTTCTCTTGACCTGTTGTCAGAACTACGACCAGGGTCAGCAAATGCTCATAGCTCTTTAGTAAATAAACAAGTCAAATATTTTGTACAGGACCATAAAAGAGCCGTGACCATTTCAAACCAAATATTACGAACGTTCTATTTGATATAAGTTCTAAAATTTCCGCACTATTACATGTCGCCAAATTGGGTACAAAAAATTAGATACGCCCTAATATATATATGGGTGGTTCTCTGTGAAATCGAAGATGAGAAATTTCGATTTGGCCCAAACTGTATTTATATGTTCTACAAGTTGTGACTGACTCCCAAAAAAAATTTCAGCCCGATTCCTTCACTTGGCTTTGAGTTATAGCTGGTCAAAGTTGGAGTTTTAAGCAATTTTTGCATTTTTGCCTCTTTTCAATGACTTCTAGCTCAAAAGGGATGCATTTTTAACTAAAACTGCCCAGATACTTTTTTTTGTGAAATTTTCTGAATTTTTCAATAAAAGTACTTTTAAAGTCATATATATATAGTTTTAATTAAACAGTAATGGAAATGAATATTTAACTTTTATACCTATGCCTGTAATATTGGATTTCTTTACACAATCACTATGAAAATAGTCATAAAGGAGAAAATTACAAATTGATTCATAACAAAAGATAAAATTTTGAATCTACATAATATAATTCGATATTTCTAATGTGTTTTTTAACTTTGCCTTCTAATAATGTTGTAAAAACTGTACTTGGTATAAGGACGGGCTGCGCGAGTTCTACAAATTATCATTTAAATTAAGAAAAACTAGCCTTCGGCTCGAGAATAGTAGTAGGGACTGCGCGGCTACTGGGCCAAGCGTGTTCTGGGCCACCAAATACCGACACATGGTAACTCATATTAGTAGATCCCTGTTTTACCGACAGAGCATTGCATATCGACCGTGCTGTCAGCGGTGATGCCCCCCATAAACCAGTCTTGTCGACGGTGGCGCCCTCCGTTACCCCTCCCCCTCCATAGCTCAGAGGTAATTTACTTTATCGACCTGGGATGAATAATTTGGAATAGGATTTGCAGGCTTAAAAGTTGAGAAAAACTAGTGTTGCCGACGGTGGCGCCACCATTACCAACCGAACCTGTTTTATCAAACATGATTGGTTTGGTATATGGCTGATTTGTTCAGGTGCTGACATCTAGACGCTGGCTGAGACTCTGAGCAATGAGCATCTAGCCATCCTGATGGCATATGAAACTTCTAATAATATTTATGCAGGGCATATACCATGACTTCATCAGTTTTTGATGCTACTGATGAAGGAATAGGATTTTAGGATTTGGTGATAGTACAAATATAAATCCAGTATTCATAATATATTTTATACTTTATTTATAAAAATCCTTATTTTTTATAAGAGTATACATATTGTATTATGGCTAAAACATATATAAAAGCTCTTATAACTAAAACACATCTCAAAATTTTTATTTATTACGTATATATTCTTATAACTAAATGTATGTGATAAAAATTTTTAAAATAAATACATGAAAATTCTTGAAGAAATACAATAATGATATTGGCATCTATACCTATACGTTGATGTGACCATTTCAATGCAATTATAACTACACAACTAAACAGCTAAAGCTAAACGCAGTATAAATCTGTACCGTTTTTTCTTGACTATAAACACTCACCCATCGATCCATTGTTGTTAATGTTTCTATGTAAATCCACTTTTTGTAATTGTATCCTTAAAGTTAGTATAAATTATAGAATTTAGCAAATAATAATAATAATAATAATACAAAATAAATGTATGTATGAGATCACAGTGCACTCCCGAAAACTAGGCTGTCTTGTAAGGGCTGTAACTTTGGCTTCGACCAATGAGAATGAGCTCACCAAAAAAGGAATTGAAGGCCTTTCTGAGACGAAAACTTTAAGAAATTTGTTTGCTCAGAAAGCCTCAGAATTAAAGTATGCCAGTACTGCGCGACCGTCCGTTCTAGAACGCGAAATATGGTTAAATAAGGCCCTGAACCCCAACTTCGAGGACTTCGTAGATATGCTAAAACCCAAATAAACAAAACCAAAATAATTACATCTTTTTCTACTATATTTGGACTGTCTTTCCTGAAAATTTGAGCTAGATTGGGGCAGATAGACCTGAGATATAGGGGTGCCAATATGGCGATTGAGAATGAAACTTGAGATTTTCAAAAGGGAAATTAAAGATTTTTCAAAGACAAAGATTTTAAGACTTTGAGACCTCAAATCGACTACAAAACAAAAAAATGGCATGCGATCGAAGATACGCAAAAAGTGCAAAAAATGAGTGATTACGTTTTGCCCTACAGAAAGGGCCCCTTTAAGTCTGAGGTTCTCGGACTTTTTTTGCTAGAAAGCTGACGTTATAACGAGAAGATCCCTATTTTTTGGCTTAAAAATATTGATTAGGTAACCCTGTGCAAATGTTTGAAAATAGCCATTTTTTCACGATTTTCGAAACTTCAATAATTTATCACGGGAGCTAGGGGGCACCTAGAGGGCTAAAAATTTAGAAATAGCCGTTTTTTCTAATGTACTTTAACATACAAAATCGGTGGACTGATTGAGCGACCCCCCCCCCCCCCCCATATATATTTCAAATATTCGTTAGAAATAGCATTAGAGAACCGTTAGAGTACATAATAAACTTATATAAATCTAATAGTAATTAAATTGTGATTTATAAATTGGATAATACTTTCAATGTAAGATGTTATATAAAAATCCTTAATATTAGAAGAAAAAAAAATTACTAAGCGTCGCGATAATCCCCTTTAAAAAAGAATTTAACATAAATAAACACTCTAATTATTGAGAAAAAAATCCTTAATACTATACGCAGTGGAGATAAATTATTACATGAATTCAATAATGTTGTGTCCATAATGTACTAAATAAACATCTCTAGTATCAATTTAATTCTTCAACTTCTCCTCGTTGGTGTTGTTCTCGATGAGGACGGCATTTACTTTGGTGGGTAGGAAAACTTCGAAACTTCCATCCAACTCCAACACCATCTTCGCGCCAAATTTTGTCATAACTTTCTTATGTTTGGATATTTTATACTTCTTGTTGATCTCCAAATCCTTAATTTTTTTCGTAGGCAGGAATGGTGAAGCTTTTGCCACATCGTTCAGCGACTCCATTCTGTAAAAATAATGAAACAATATGTATAAGCTTATTATATTTATTTATGTATTATAAGAATATATTATACTCACATGATAAATTATTCTTCCAATGTTGTCGTTGTTGTATCCGAATCAGATGAGGAATAATAATCCTCAAAAAAATGCAGTGGGAAGATAAAATCTCGTCGTACTGCACGGAGCCACTTGTATATTGCGTAAACGTTTTGAACTGCACAATTCTCCTTCTAGTCAGGAAGGTGATGTGAACACACCAGTAGAGTTCGAAACCCTGGTGTCTTTAAGGATGGACAGCCAAGATCTTCTATCTTACGGACGTCCGGGAAATATAGCTGCAACCACTCCTTTTTCTGTGCACCTTTCACCCAAATAATAACGTTCCTTGTCGGCGATAAATCGAGGAGGCTGGAGCAAACTTCGGCTAGCTTATCGTATGGCAGTTCACCATCGCTCCACTTTAATCCGTGAAAAAAATATTTGAGTCACAGATTGGCACACTGAACATCGCTCGACAAATCGTACCAAGAGTGCGGTGGTTGAAATGTAGCTAGTTGAGCTACTGCTGCTGGCTCTTTAGGATCAATGTAGGCCAACTCCTTGACTATGAATTCACCGTTTAGCCCCTTGAAGCCCTGGGTATCAACAATCAAATCCATGTTTTCTATGAAAATATTACTCATTAGGAATACATTTATTTATTTATTTATTTAATACCATATACATATGCCTTTGATAGGCATCCTATAGAGGCAAACAAGGTGCCTGTACATAGGGATGGCATACAAAACAAAAACTTAAATATAACTTAAAACTAACAAAAAAAAAAAAAAGAAAAAAACAGAGAGCCATGATGTTGCAAACAATGCTATCATGCCTTCCTACCTTTATCCCTTAAAATTTCAGAATATTAACATAAACGTATACCTCCAAAATAAATCTTTCTGATGAACATTTTTAATTTTCTTTTAATAGAGAATGCTCTCATTTGTAGGTTTTTGAGATCATTCGGCATAGAGTTAAAGACCTTTATAGCCACGTAATAGCTACTTTTTTACTTATTGTTTTAGAGAACTTTGGCAACGATAGATTCTTATTACGTGTTTTATTTGTACTACGTATATATTTATCTCTTAGGTCGCTATAATAATATAGTATACATTCTAATTCGAATATTTGCCTTATAGGTAGTGGTTGTTTCTCAATTGTAAAACAATTTTTATTTATAATTCGAAGTATTTTCTTTTGTATGTTTTTTATCAGATTTAAGCAATTGTTATAAGCCCTACCCCAGGTGATTATGCCATAGCCAACTATACTTTGAAAAAAAGCATAGTATAACAACATTAACGTTTTACTATCCATAAGTTTCTTTAGTTTTGCAAAGATAAAAATTAAGTATCTCGTTGACTTTATTATATGATTAATGTGTTTATCCCACTTCATGTTATAGTCTATTATTAAGCCTAAATATTTATGACTATCAACCCTATTTATAACATTATCATCATATGTCATAATATATATCATCAATTTGTTTGCTTAGATTTATTCCTACATTACAATAGTATTCGGTCATCATGTTCGCAATAGTGGTCTTATCTTTTACTTTCCGCTCACCAACCATTACATTATCCAGTGAAACTTCTTATTTCTTTTTTTTTCCTAATTTATCATTTATTATGTTCCAAAGTTGCCTTGAATTTCCACTTGTTTCTCTAATAGCATTATTTTCATATTTATACTTAGCATCTTTTTTGTCTTTGTTAGAATATTTTATATTAGTTGCTTTTTCAACACAGCTTTGGACCATGTTTATTAATTCATTTATAGCTTAATTAGGATCATTTATTTGCAATATTGAGTTCCATTCAACTCTTCTTGCTATCTTTACTAGCCTGCCATAGTTGATGTAGGTTAAATCCTTATTATCTTTTAGTATTTCCGTTTATTAATACTTATAAAGAGTGGGTAATGATCACTGAATGGAATATTTAGCTTAAAAGACTGCAACTCAATATTTCTTATTTTGGCGAAACAATTATCTATACACGAACCTTTCTCACTGTTCTGAGAAGGTCTTGTGATTCCTCTAAAACATGGTATATATTCATATTCAAAAAAATTATTTAGAAATTCTTGAGTAATTGTCCTTTCAGCCAAACTGGTTTTATCATTTAAAAATACAATGATTTTTTATATTAGCCTGTTTTGATAAAAATTTTTTTACGGAATTAGTAAATTCAGATTTAGGTATATCATGGCACCTGTACATAGCAGAGATTCTGATTGCCTCACCAGACGCTAGAAAAGTATCAGAACTCACAATACTCAATCTATCAAATACCTCTATTATAGTTGTTTCTTGAATATTATTTTTAACATATATCATGACTCTATCAGCCTTATTGATTTTACTGTCATTATAATAGCTATTGTATCCATGTATTTGATAGTATTGAGGATATTGCAAATTCCACGTTTCCGTACACACTACTATAATTGGTTTCAACACTAAGCTATCAATAAAAGACTCCAATTTTTCGTAATTCGCATTTAGACTTCTAATATTTACACACAATATTAGGTTCTGTTTCTTCGATATACTTTT
Source organism: Trichomalopsis sarcophagae (assembly GCA_024372645.1). Classification (NCBI taxonomy): domain Eukaryota; kingdom Metazoa; phylum Arthropoda; class Insecta; order Hymenoptera; family Pteromalidae; genus Trichomalopsis; species Trichomalopsis sarcophagae. The sequence goes on from QLSS01000084.1 coordinate 569,145, forward strand.
GTTGAGTGATCTGAGGTCCTCTACTTCACTTGTTGTTCTGCAGAATAGAGCATTCGTGGCTATCTGTTGCCATATGCTCCGTATTATACTTATTATTGCTGAAGATACAATTGGGACAATTTAATTTATTATCCTTACAATCTTTCGTCTTATGATCACCTGCACACTTTAAGCATGTTTGGTTGTTTGTACACTTAGAGCCATTATGCCCATATCTTCCACAATTAAAACATGGTTTAACATTATAATAGTCATAGACTTTACAATTCTGATATCCCTCAAACATCCTATTTTTATTTTCTCTTACATGTTGATATAATTCGGCGGGGATTTCTCATATAACTGACTGTAGATTAGTTTTAGAGTTACTGTATGAGTGCAATACTGTACATTTCTTACTAAAATTTACTGAAATTTCTTTCATTTATGTCCTCTTCAATTTTTCTATTGTCAAGGGTCTCAAAATTATCTATTCCGACTACTTTACTTTTGGATGCTCAATTTTTTCTTTAGAAATATCACAATTAGGCTCAAGCTTTTTCTACACATTATATGCTTTGCTTGCACTATCTTCAGTTAGTAAATCTACTATTATTTCGTTCTTTTTCTTAATTACTTTTTTTGCTTGTATGCTCTTGTCTTTAATGAGATAGTGGGCAACGGCTTCATTTATTTTGTCAGTAGAGTATTCTTTGTTATCCTTGTTTTTGATTATAATTTTTGGAATTCTTTTTGGCTTGTTACTAGGCATGGCACTTGTAATTACTTGAGCATAGGTCTTTCTTTTGAGATATTTAATTCACTTTTTTGTTTATCCAGTAATTCTCTTAGTAACTTATTTTTTTCTTTTAGTTCTTTATTAAGCTCTTTTAATAGGGCATTCTCACGTTTCAGATTATCTTCTATTATTACACTATTCTCACTATATTCTCCAGCAACACTCAATTGTTCACTTGATCTAAGCTTATGAGCTAGTTTAATTTGAGCAATGATTGTTTTGGCTCCATTAGTCAGTAGGTTTGGATTCACTTTTGAGGTTATATCTCCTTGGTTATGTTCCGGACATAATCCTAGAACACCACTAATTTTCACTGCCCCATCTAATTTTGCAAAATCACTAGTATGATAAGCCTCTTCACATACTATGCAGATAACCGTTTTTACTTCTACTTTTGGATGGCATTTATAGAAAATTGCTATCTGCTGAGTCAACGAGCCTGCGCTCGTTTCCGCCATCTTGGACAGTATTTATAAATATAATAATAAAATATTTAAAATATACTTACAAATTCTACAGCTTTCGCAACTATTGTAGAGAACAGTATACTGCTCGAGTACACTCGGAAATGTATACAAACATGGAGCAGAGGATTGCTTAAATATACTAGAAATTTGTACCCCTTCCACTAAAATAACTTCTCAAGCTCAATTCATTCACGCTTGCGACGTGCAACGTCTCTTTTCATGTTTCTTTGAACGACAACAGCTACCCCCTCTCTCATACGTTTATATGCATCTCCCATAGTCCCCACTCAGGCCTCTACAAGCAGTATTTTCGTTCAAAGCGCACTGACTTTGTATATCGCGCGCGGTACAGCAGATACAGCTAGATCCTGAGATTTTTCGACTACCCCCTCTCTCGTACTTTTAAATGCGTTCCCCACAGTCCCCACTCTAGCGTATTGCATCGATTCTCTACAGCCTGCGCAGTGCAGTCGAAACAGCTAGATCTTTAAATTATCCACTACCCTCTCCCCCATACTTTTAAATACGTTTCTCATAGTCCCCACGCAGACGCCTGTATGCTTATGTTTTCGGTACACTGACTCTCTACAGCGAGAGCTGCAACCGAACGTCTGGAGACGAATTTTCGAGCAAAGCGCGCCGATTCTCTACTCTTTTTCTCGTTTTCTCCGCTACCCTCTCCCCAGTACTTTTAAATACGCTCCCCATAGTCCCCATGCAGGCGCCTGCAGGTTTATGTTTTCTCTACACTGACTCTCTACAGCGAGCGAGAGCTGCAACCGATACAGCTTGACAGTACACAGACGCTTTGCAGGGTGCATCTTCGCTGTGTTTTTTTCAGACGAGGTCAGCTTTTCTCTCCATCGTACTTTTAAATGCGTTTCCCATAGTCCCCACTCTAGCGTATTTTCAGTGCCTTGATTCTCTACAACCCACGCGGCGGAGTCGAAACAGCTAGATCCTCGGAGTTTTCTTTGAGTACATACAGCTACCCTCTCTCTCATACTTTTAAATGCGTTTCCCATAGTCCCCACTCTAGCGTATTTTCGCTGCACCGATTTCCTACAGCGTGCGGTGCAGCTAGAGATTCTTTGCAGGACCAAATATTTGTAATGCGTTTTACATTATGAAAATTACCCCCACTCTTTCAGCTACTATGCTATATAAACCAAATTTTGAACGATATGTATTTCAGTTGTGTGAAGTTGTCTTGCTACACAGATTATTATCATTAATTTATTCGTTTAATTGGAGGAAGCGTGTTACAATAGAAAGCTGAGACATTACTGGTATAAATAACATTAATTTTACATTAAATTTAAAAAAATTGAAGGAAAGAAACACTTGTAGGAAAAGCAACGCGTGGAAATCATTCTAATAGGTTGAATAGTTATATTCAGTATGAAAACATTTTAAATATGAAAGGTATTGAGTTGCCAGTATCATTGAAAAGTATCCCAAGATTTGAAAAGCAAAATAATGCAATATCAATAAATGTGTTTGGTCTAGATAACAAAGATATTATCTCTGTTTAACATCATGTAAAAAGAGTAATCATATCAATCTTCTTTTACTCACAAATGATAATTTAGATGGTGCTGATGTTGATGAAAGTGATGAGTTTTTATCTCAATCACATTATGTATACATTAAAAGTCTGTCACGTTTAATTAGTAATAATTTGACAAATAGAAAAAAGAAACTCTATGTTTGTGATAGATATTTAAATTTTTTTTTATAAAGAAGATGACTTAATAAAGCATGAAGAGCATTGCAAAATATTAAATAAATGTATAATTAGACTGCCTAATGAAGCAAATAGTTTAATAATGTTTAAAAATCATCGCTACAATGAAAAGTTACCTTTTATAATCTATGCAGACTGTGAATGTTTGTTAAAACCAATAAGTCAAGATGAAAAAACAAACACGCAACCAATACAAAGTCATGAAATTTATAGTATAGGTTACTATCTGAAATGTAGTTACAACGATTCACTATCAAATATGCCTTTTATAGAGGACCTGAAGCGTCAAAATGGTTTGCTGAACAGTTAATAAACATAGAAAAACAAATAAGTGATTTATATGCGAACCCTTTACCTATGCCAGTTCTATCTCAGACTGAATTAATAGGTTATTATGATTCAAAAACGTGTCATATTTGTAAAAAATTGTTGAATGATGATGCAAAGGTGCGTGATCACTGTCGTCTCACTGGAAAATATCGAGGACCTGCACATGCTACCTGCAATCTAAACTATCAAGATTCAAAAATAGTTCCAGTTGTATTTCATAATTTAAGTGGTTATGATGCACACTTTATTATTGCTGATGTATCAAACCATTTTCCAGGACAGATTGATTTACTACCTCTGACAAAAGAAAAATATATTTCATTTACGAAGCACGTAGAAAACAGCAAAATTAAGATAAGATTTTTAGATTCATTTAGATTTATGCCTATATCACTTGAAAAATTAGCATCATATCTTCAAGACTATTCAATTGTTAATAAAGAATTAAGTGATTTGAGTACGACACAAATAAACTTGTTAACAAGAAGAGGTGTTTTACCCTATGAGTATATAAGCTCGTGGGAAAAACTAGAAGAGTGTAAGTTGCCTGAAAAAGAGGATTTTTTCAGCATTCTCAATGACTCATCGATATCTGATCGAGATTATGAGTATGCACAAAATGTATGGAGTACATTTAATATACAAACACTTGGCGAGTACTCAGAGCTTTATATGAAGACTGATGTTTTGCTGTTAGCAGACGTTTTCGAAAATTTTCGAGATCAGAGCATGAATGTTCATAATCTAGATCCTGCTCATTATTACACTATTCCAGGCTTTTCCTGGGACGCTATGCTCAAACATACAGGCGTACAATTAAAACTTCTAACAGACATTGACATGGTACTTTTTATAGAACGAGGAATTCGAGGTGGTTTGAGTCAGTGCTCTAATCGGTATGCAGCAGCTAATCATAAGTACATGCTTGAAAAGTATGATAAAGATAAAGCAAATAAATACTTGATTTATTTAGATGCAAATAATTTATACGGATTTGGGCTTTAACAATGTCTTCCGTATGATGAATTTGAGTGGCTTGAAAATTTTGAAAATTTTGATTTATTTTCCATCACATCAGATGCTTCTCATGGTTATATTTTAGAAATAGATTTAGATTATCCTAGTGAAATACATGATGAGCATAATGACTTACCGTTTTGTCCGGAACATGCAAAACCTCAGGGTTCTAAGCAAGAAAAACTTTTAGCTACACTTCATCCTCAAAGAAATTATGTTATTCACTATGTAGCTCTAAAATAGGCTCTCTCAAATGGTCTTGGACTCATTAAAATACATAAAATTCTGAGATTCAAGCAGTCTCCATGGCTCAAATCATACATTGATTTGAACACTAGTATGAGAGCAGTAGCAAAAAACGAATTTGAAAAGAATTTTTTCAAGTTGATGAATAATGCAGTATTTGGTAAGACTATGGAAAATGTAAGAAAAAGAGTTTCAGTTAAACTTATGAGTAAATATGATGGAAGATATGGCGTAGAAGCTCAATTTTCAAAGCCAAACTTTCACAGTAGTTCAATATTTAATGAAAATTTAGTTGCCATACAGTTAAATCAGACTGACATACTTATAAATAAACCAATCTATGTTGGCCTCACAGTTCTAGATCTCTCCAAGACACTGATGTATGATTTTCATTATAATTATATGCGACAAGTGTATAAAGATAATTGTAAATTATTGTATACAGATACTGATAGCTTGATCTATGCTATTAAATGTGATGATTTTTATGAAGATATGAAAAGAAATATTCACATGTTCGATACTTCAGGTTATTCTGCAGATAATATATTCAACATGCCACGTGTTAATAAGAAAATTGTTGGACTCATGAAAGATGAGTGTAATGGTCAGATTCTCACTGAATTTGTTGGATTGAGAAGCAAAATGTACAGTACACGTGTTAATAATCAAGATAGTATGAAAAAAATCAAGGGTATCAAAGCTTCAGTTGTAAAGAAAACCATCGAATTTAATGACTATTTGGACTGTCTACGAAATTCATGCATTCAGAGTCGAGAGCAATACACTATAAAATCCAAACTTTACAAGGTGGAGACCATTAGACAGAGGAAGATTGCTCTCAGTCCTTACGATGATAAAAGATTTCTTCAAGATAATACTACTGATACGCTTGCCTGGGGGCACTATAAAATATTACGAAATGGGTAAGTTCGAATTATACACATATGCACATATTTCATGTAAAATTCAATTTAGAAACGTCTGATTCCAGCAAAGAGAAGCGTGTACGATTCGAGGAAGAACCAACCATACGCTTGATGTATAAATGGAAATTTGCGTATCATGAAGCTCGATGTGGCGAGTGGGAGCAGGTTGCAGGTGATCGAGAACGTTTTAGGAGAAGAATTTTATAAATAATTGAAATTATATTGTCATTACTTGTAAAAAAATTGAAGGAAATGTAAATAAATTAACAATAACTTTACATCAATTATAATTTATTAATGTTTTCTTTTTTTACATATCATTTTTATTAATCCAACTGTTGTGAGTATCGTCAAAACCTAACCATTTTACATAAACTCTATCACCACTTTTTCTTAAAACTTTCTCAATCAGACATCTGGATATTTAGTCTCGGAAAGTTCTTCCTCGTAGAATCCTCCAGCTATTGGTTTGTCCTGATAATCTTTTAGATAATAAGTATAGGGCTTCGTAGGTGAAACTCGTGTTATTGTAAAGACTTCAGTTGACCAATTGGGCGTATAGCCCTTATCGAAAACCTCCTTGATTCTGCTTACACGTACATTATCTCCAATTTTAAATTTAGCATGTTTAAACAAATTTAAGCTGTTTGACTTTTTCCTATTAATTCGATTAAGAATACGATTAACTTTGCTTTTGTCTACTTCTACAGGCTTCATTCCTATTGCCCGATGTCGACTATTATTATACTGCAATGTTAAATCTTGTAAGATATCCAACCATTTGTAGCTACCACGCAGACTAAATAACTTCCACATCATGCTTTTTAGAGTGCGATTAAAACGTTCACAAATTGATGCCTTTAGATTACTGTAGGTAGAGTATAGATGAATTTTATATCTTTTCATTAGTTTGTCAAAATCTTTATTGTAAAATTCTTTTCCACGATCTGTTTGCAAATTCTTGGGTACTCTTTTTTGCAATAGTATTGATTTCATAGCTTGAGTTACACATTTTCCACTTTTTTGTTTCACTGGCACAGTCCAAGCATACTTTGAGAATACATCAATAACTGTGAGTAGGTACTTAAACCCTTTATTTTGCTTGGCATATGGAATCATTTCAACAAGATCTGCTTGCCAAGTTTCATTGATATTTTTGCTGAGAAAAGAACGACGTGGATAATTACGTCGAGCAGGTTTATGAAGTTCCTCCACTAGTCCTGCTTTCATTATGATTTACAGGTTTATTTATTCCAGAATCCAAGATTTGTAATTTCTCTTGCAAATCTCTAAGCGTTTTATTTATTCTAGAAAATTCTGTCTCAGTATTTATAATTTTATCATTTACTAAACTCTCCACTTCCTGTAAATCTTTTTCAAATTTATCAGCTCTTTGTTTAATCAACTTTTTTACAAACTTTAAATTTACAGCATCATCTTGATCCACAGCGTCATGAACATAACACAGTTTTCGATTCTCTAAATCAAAATTTCCATTACTAGTCAGCTTGAATCCTAGTCCAGGCGGTCCTCCAGATGTGCCTGCAAGGACGAGTTGACGTCCAAACACATCAATACTCATTTCGATACTGAGTTGTTACAAAATAATTTCAGCTTCACAAAGCTCCTCAATGATTGATTGTATTTCATTGATATGATTATTATTGCCAGCAGATGTTTCAGATATAAGCAATCTTAAACGAATATCTTCCTTCGATTTATAGTATTTTTTATGTGCATTTGTGTCTTTTAAAATCTTAGCATAATTTTTCTTATCATTGTCAGTGATTAAAGTGTCATCAGGATATTTCTTAAACAACAATTCCACAAGACCAAGATCTTTTTCATACACTTTATTGCCAACGATAATTTTACCCTTGACAAAACTTATAGGAGCATTTCCAATCATTAGTTTATTATCATTCATTTTTCGCACTCCATATACTGTATCTAAGGCTCGTGTTTGTCCCTTAAGCAACAATCGAATATTTTCATCGACATTAGTGCGCATAACTGTATTTCATCATCCGAAACATCAGAAACACTTGCAGCATTATTTTGAATAACAGTTTCCACAGCCCACAGCTGACTCAAAAGATGATTCTCCAGGATCATCATTATCATCATCATCATCAGCATCATCATCATAGTCTTTTTTATTATTATTTTCAATACGCTCTAATTTTAATTTTCTCTTCTTTCGTTTTTCTTTTTTAACTACCACTGACGATAAACTTTTTTCTTGTTTAATATGCTCACTTACATCGATTAGCTTTTCCAGTGGTTTCACAAGCGGTTTGAACGATTCCTCCAAATTTTTTCCACCTATAATTTATATGACTTTACCAAATCGTACTTTCTTCTCAAAGCTCTACGAGCTTTCTCAACTTCACGTAGAACTACAGTTTGTTGATCAAAATCAGACATCTTGATAGTTTAGAGTCTCATAATCAAATGCTGAATTTATTCAGTATTCTGTATATTTATTACAAACTGATCAAAGCCTTTTCTGTAGCAACCATCATTGATATCACGGTCTTTGTCTATAACGAGAAAACTATGATTGATATTATTCCAACGTACAATTATCAGAGGTATCAGGAATTTTCAACATTCATCTGTGATCATCTCTGTCTGAAATTTCTCTGCAATCAGCTCAATCGTAAAGATAATTATTGTCTATATAAAAATAAATCTACATGAATGATTTGAATTAGTCTACTCAAGATGGTTGTTGAATCAATGACTCTCAGCCTTTCCGGCACCTCCTCAATCCTTAAGACGCACTATTTTCCTCCAATAGAACTGGATTTGGATAAGCAATACAGTCTTGGACTTGTTGAGCTGCTAACTTTTAATTCTATACCGAACGTCGATGAAAACTGTAATAAATTTTATGTTGGTCAAGAAATAATTGAACTACCTACTGGCAGTTATGAGATTGAGGATATTGATCGAACTCTACAAGGTATCCTCGATACTCGAGGTATAAAAGTTAAGTGTTATTATGTGTAGTCATGAAATAGATTTTCGACCAACTGACTCGATTGGTCGTCTACTAGGATTCACTCCAAGACTTTTGAAGCCCTATATAAGTCACAACTCAGATTTACCAATAGCTATTCTCAAAGTGAACGCTTTACGAGTTGAATGTAACATTACGACAGGAGCATACATAAATCAACAGAAAGTTCATACAATACATGAATTTTTCTCAGCAGTTCCGCCAGGCTATAAGATAATCGAAGTGCCTAAACAAATAATTTACTTGCCAATATCTGTGAAAGTGATCAATCACCTACAACTACGCATAGTAGATCAAGATAGTGATTTGATTAATCTCCGAGATTGAAATTATTACAATTCGTCTACATTTAAAAAGCCATTGAAATGGGTATTGTTTTTAATGCTGACAAAAGCTATACTAATAGCTCAGTATGTCGTCAGACAGTCAGTCAGCCACGAGTGATCAAACGATCAACACGTCAGAACAATCAGTTTCTACAAAGTCTCCGTCTCAAAGTGCGTGGTGCAGGAAGAACGGGACCTCAAGCGAGAAAAATACTGAAAAAATAACTTGTACGTTTATCTGTTGTTGCTGTGTGCCTCAGAAAAATGGAATCAGTTCTTAACGTACAATCCCCTGTTATCTTTGATGAATCTGTCTCGCATTATGAGGTTCATGCACATCAACCCTATACCTCACTTGCATTCAATAATAGTGATGAAATTCGGATAGCTATACAGCATCAAGATTTATGTGTTATACCATCAAAAAGTTCTCTACATATTTGTGGAAAGATTACTAGACAGGATGGACAAGCAGTACAACACACCCTTTTTGTAAACAATGCTATTAGTCATCTCTTTGAAGAAATTCGATATGATATGAATGCCATAGAGATTGATCGATGTAAGAACGTTGCTGCTACAACCCTAATGAAAGGTTACACATCTTTCTCACCTAGTCAATTAAAGTATCTTGAAAATTCTGGCTGGACACCTATTACTGACGTGGGAAATATAGCTGATAATAATGGAAACTTTGATGTGACAGTTCCTCTATCAATAATTTTTGGTTTCGCTGAAAATTATCGCAAAATCGTTGTAAACGTTAAGCATGAACTTATTCTCACAAGATCGAGAAATGATTTGAATGCTGTTTTGCAAGAGGCTTTAATGGTGGACGGGAGACCGTCATTATGCCCTATCTCATACTGTCAGACTGACGAAAAATACAACTATTTAACTATATTCAAAAAGATATACCTATTTCGATGAGTTTTCGTTCATGGGAGTTGTATGAGTATCCAGTACTTCCAACAACCACGCAACATGTATGGACTGTAAAAACATCGAATCAGCTGGAAAAACCACGTTTTATCATTCTCGGTTTTCAAACAGGGAGGAAAGGTGTACGAAGACAAAATGCTAGTCATTTTGATCATTGTAATATTATTAATGTCAAACTTTTCCTTAACTCTCAGAGCTATCCATATGGAAATCTGAATCTTGATATTTTAAACAATCAGTTTGATATGCTTTACGATATGTATGCTAATTTTCAGAATGCGTATTATTCTGATAGAATTGTAATAGATCCCCTTTTAAGCAAAGAAGAATTCATTACAAATGCTCCACTCATAGTTATCGACTGCTTAAAACAAAATAAGTCACTCAAACAGGCAGTTGTAGACATACGTCTTGAATTTGAATGTAAGCGTAATATACCTATGGACACTACAGCGTATTGTCTAATTCTACATGATCGCATTGTCAATTATAATCCTATAAGTGGTGATATTAAGAAACTTGTTTGAAACTATATAAAGCTTGCAGGAACAAACATTTGAATCAGTATTATCTTAAACCATCAGTCAGGATAGATGTAAAAAATTAAACGAAATAGCACTCCGTACATGCCTCTTAACGAAGATAAAAGCGCTAGAAGAGTGTAAGATGATAAACAATGTAATACATATCGTGGAGAACCTTGTTCTACTCCTGTTAATAAATTTGAACGGTTAAAAAATACTTTTGAAATATTCCACTAATACGAAGTCCATGCCAGAAAATCAAGGTTATAAGAAGTTCTGAAAGATTTTATAATATACATGTCTTTACAAATAATGTTTTATGTACCTATCTTCTGTTGAATTTGTTGTTCAATTGGGACTTTGCCACTGGACTGCAGCTCCACTTGGACGTTGCGGTGGCACCATTCGACTGCTCTTCCGACTGTCCCTTAACCCATTAAATGAGTTGTCGAGCGATATTTGAAACATACAGCACACTGTACACTGCTACTACCGGTGCTTCCCTCTCCTGTCAGCCATTGCTGCTGCTTGTTGATTGGTTGGACGCTGATCCGCTTATTACAGTACTCTAAGAAACATTTTTTTTTATACGTCAGTCTCTCTGCAAAGTTGGCCCTAATCGATAAAGTTGCAAAGTCTAGGAAGGCGAACGCTTCAAATAGCACTCGTCCTCTGTGGTCAGTTCTTTGACTGTCCTACTCTACGGCCTATGCGTTAAAATTGCTTGCAATAATCACTGTTTTCCTTTGTGTACAAAATAGAATTGTATTTTACTTTCAGAATTAAACAGTAGTACGTAGTTTGAAACACTGACAGAATACAAGAATTTTTACATATATTATATACATAATTCGAATTTCATGGATGCACTTTTGCTCCCTCCTAGAGGAAGCTGAAAAATAGTAAAATTATCAGTTTTGCTAAAACTTCATGGTTACGTATTTAGAGGTATTTGGAGTTTGAATCATACGTTTTTAGAAAATGTCCGTGCGGACGGCTATGAATAGTTTTAAGTGACTAGCCTGAATCACGCTCCTATTCTTCTATATCTCGCTGAATGGGCTGCTAAATATTTAAAATGAAGCACTATTTTAAGTTGATATTTTCAAAAATAGCCTTAGCGTTGTGTTAAAATATTTTATTTCCGCAATTTCTTTGTCAGATTTGGTGATTACGTATTCAGCTGCCAATACAGCGTACATTTTCACAGCAGGCTCTTTCTTAAGAGGACCTCACCACCTTAAATTAAAAAAAAAGAGATATTGATGTTTTGAACTTTTTTAAATTAAAATTTTATTTTTAATTCCCACACTTATTTTATAAATATATACGTTTAAAGTAGATCTATTAAGAAAAAAGTGTCCTTTAAAGCCCAAAACTGAAGTAAGTCTGCGGTAGCTGAAATAATGAAAATTGTGATTTTTGGCCTTCGAAAACCTATAGTACCTGATATATGGTATTCATAAACTTTGGTCGATAATTTTTACAGTAATCCTGAGTTAATATAATTGTTTAGTTGATTATTGATCAAGAACTATAATGCTGATATGATCATCAATGATAAATTATGTTATTAATTTATACATTATTTTTACAGTTCAACAACCAAATCTTTCTCATCCTTTTCATCTGCACGGATATGCATTTAAAGTTATAGGCATAGGTCGTTCTCCAGACAAAAATGTTAAGAAAATCAACCTCAAACACGCTTTAGACCTCGATAGACGAGGTCTTCTACATCGAGAATTTAATTTACCGCCTTCAAAAGACACTATAGCTGTACCTAATAATGGATATGTAGTTTTCAGATTTCGAGCTGATAATCCAGGTAAGTTATATGAAATATATGCAATTTTCTCAAATATTAATTCTTTTATATAGTTGATAGACAGTTTAAACATACTTATGTTTATCGCGAAGTTTATCGCATTTTAATTGTAAAAATACAATTCAAATAATATTCCAGTTAAAAATATGATATTTTGAATCCACGTTTTTTTTTTTTTTTTATAGGATAGGTCCTATTATTTCACACATTAACCCTTGTAGACACAGCGATACACCAGTGTCCCACCTACACATTATCAATTTTTTAACGTTTTGTTGTCAATTTCTCTGCGGTTTCTCGTTCTTAATCTTCCCAAGAATTCGACAAGTGTTAAAAGAATAATGATATTGCATACTTATTAAGAATAATTATTGTTAATAACAAATTAGTATAAAAAAAGCAAAATTTTCAAAATAAATTCATGCCATGACGAAATAATAGCTATTATTAGCTAAAGATTTGTATTCATATAGAGGTTCTCGTGCTCGCTGATTACGAATCCGCTATCAAAATTTCAAAATTCAAAATGGCAGATTCAATATGGTAGATCTAAATTTTAAAAAATGTTAATTTGTTTCTGAAATTTGGTATACAAGGGTGTTTAAGGTCGCTGATTACTAATCATATACTAAATATAATATGTATGCTACGAATCATGCTACTAATAATCATCTACTGATCGGACCAGGCATTTGAAGTTTTCAAATTTTAACAGAAGATTCGTAATCAGCGACCTCCAAACCCCTATACATCAAATTTCAGAAATAATTAACATTTGTCAAAATTTTAAGGGGGCACACCACCTTTGAAATTAAAATCAAATTTTGTATTAAAACGTATACTTTTAAATTTTTTAATTTATACAAACCAAATCTTTTTTACTATTCTTAGACATGATTACGTTTATTTTGATGGTTTTAGACCTTTAATATACCTTTGTAATACCTACGTATAGTAGGGAGTCCATAATTCACTGATAGTAAGATTCCAAAGGATTGGATGGCCCAAATGAGCTCAAACTCCAGGATATTGCACAAAAGTACATTAGTTATGGTATAAATGAAGTGCAAGGTCCAATTTCCTGCCATTGCTGCCCCATGGATGTGTGGGAGCAAATTTTGAATTTTGCTCCGTCTCGTCGCCGAGTCGGAACCCTTCGGGCACTTGCGCCCTAGCTTTTATTTTTTGTAGGTACGAGCCTGTACTGAGGCGGAAGAGCCTACTGTACATAGTACGTCAGTGCACGCTAGGCCCGCCTACTTTCTCGCTTTGGAGCTCGCGTGAGTATTTCTCTCTCTCTGTCGTTCTCGCATTGACGCGTAGGCTTCGGCTTTCTTCGGGCGTTCTCGTGTTGCGTCTGTTCGTTAAAAAACTCGGTAATAGCATTGCGTTTATGTAAATGCGTTACCAAGTTTATCTCGTCGAGCGCCGCTTTCTTGCACATGCTCGCATTGTGCGGAAGCCATTACTCACTCTCACCTGAACCTTCACCCAGTACGCTACAACGCAGCACAAGCAACTTGTTCGCCCAGACGCCGTGCTAATGAGAGTCAGAAAACCGCCACCACGAGAGAGCTGAGATCTCTTCATCCAGTAAAAGCTGCTCATTTTAATACCCTACCGGGTCTAGGTAACTCCAGTGATTCCTTCTCGAGGAAACTGTTTTTATCCTTTTATTCTTCTACTAACGTGCACCCAGGAATAAGGCGTTAAGCCCAAACTGGAAGAGACAAGCAACTGCTCGTCACCTGCACAAAAATTAACATACTAATGAGCCTCCGAAAAGGCGTAAAAGTACTGCTGTGTGCCGTCTGACTAGGCTGGCTACGTCAAGCCCCAGTCGGTTGCCCCAGGACGCACTTCGTCATTTCTCCTGTACAAGAGTCATCACTTTATATTAACAAAACCCAGTGATTTAGTGATCTTCTTTCGTTTTGCATTTCATGTTCTTGGAATTCCACAGAGCTGGGCGTTCAGCATGCGTTCAGAATTACGCATCACGCAACAGAATTAAGTCAATATTTTTTTTTTTTTTTTTTTTGTTATATTCACGCATTCTTATTCATTTCTCCTTGCAATCGCGCATATCAAATATTATTTTCTTTTCATAACTGATAATCAAACGTTGTTATTATATGGATTTTGTTGTTCAACATATATTTACTTCCGTCGAGAATATTGCATTCAATATTATGATTCAATAATATTTAATTAAATCAAATAAAATATATAACGATTACATCTTCTCAAATAAATTGTGCTCTTGTTTCAACTTTATTTTACTTCCCGCCCTTTCCCTCCTGCGCCATGTGTCTTGATATATTAGTATAAAAATAAAATATTCAAATATTATTTGCGATAGAAACGTAAAATAAGAATCTTTCAGAAGAGATTTGGTTGGAATTCCATAGAAAAAAAATACATGATAATTATGTTAAAATTAATCAAAACTTAATAAAAAAATCAGTAATATGCTTATAAAACTTTTTCTAGGAAATTTAAACCAAATCTCTTCATTTATACCATAACTAATGTACTTTTGAGCAATATCCTGGAGTTTGAGCTCATTTGGGCCATCTAATCCTTTGGAATCTTACTGTCAGTGAATTATGGACTTCCTACTATACGTACGTATTACAGAGGTAAATAGAAGGTCTAAACCATCAAAATAAAGGTAATCATGTCTAAGAATAGTAAAAAAAATTTGGTTTATTTATATAAGTATAAATTTTAAAAAAATTTGATTTTAATTTCCCATAAGAGAATTTGAACTACCCCGCAAAAAAGTTTGGCAAGCGATCGGCAATGCATGCGGGGATTTCCTCTCTCCAGATGACCCAAAGAACCAAAAAAATTTGGTCTGGTAGGCATGCACTCAATTTGAAATTTGCAATTCCCAACATCCAAGTTGTGTACTGTCGGTTGTGGATTTACACTGATGCGTATTTTTAGATATAAATGTTATCTGTTCTTTACTTAAGACAACTGTCAAGGGTGACTCCAAGAGTGCGTAAAGAGCTTAAACTTTACTTGGGTACCTACTATATTTATGTGAGTGGCTGTATCAGGAAGTTTGTTTATGAACGAGCAAACATTATTTGTTTCTGCATAATAAATTCGTCACTTTGATAAAAAAGGCTAGCCGTCACGTGACAGTTAGCAAATGTGCAACATCGAAATTGATGTTTATTTTAACAAATGAACATAAAGTCAGGTAAATGAATCCTTTCAATTTTGAAAAAGCCTAGAAATTGTTTGTGCTAATTTGAGTTGCGGTAATTGCTTCTATCAAATATTGATTAAACTTTAAAACAATTGATTTTTTGAGGTTTTTTATGACAGTTTTATAGCATTAAGGGGTCAAGCCTGGGTTAAATTCTACAAATAAACAACAAAATATTCGTCCAAAAAATATCTTCTGTAAATATTTACACTGTACACTATTTCTACTGGGAAATATTATTTGTATACCATACAAAATCACTGACCAAAATTCATGACATTGTACTATTAACTATATAAATAAGTATTTTTAGTCACTTGCTACTGCTTTATAAAAAATCTGGACCGTCTTCTTTACTCTACCTGGGCTTAAAATGTACCTTAAACATGCTTCCTCAGACCTAATAAAAGGATTTCTAATAAATATTAATATATCTACTTAACATCTAAAATATAATTTTGGGCCTTAAATATTTTTGAGCCTTAAAATTTTTGGGCAAAAAATTTTTGGGCCTTAACAGTTTTGGTCTTAAAATTTATAACCTTAAAATTTCGGGCCTCCATATTTTGGGTTATTTAAATATTTCTGTGTGCCGTGAAGCCATTCATATCTTTTCTCAATAACTGACATATTTATATCTATTAGTATAATTCTTATCTCATTTGAATTTTCTGAAGTCCCATAAACTGTGTAACAACATAGACTTAGGGGTAACAATTTCAGACCCGTCTCAACGAATACCGAAGCGAACAGCGCCCCTCCACTGAACCCCATAAAGTCGACAGTAACGACAAGTTTGTAGCAGAAAAAGTTCAAATATAAAACTATATACAAGACCAAAGCTAATATGACAATATCTTAAAAATCGTAAAATTTCAAAGGACAGAGCAGACTAAGCAATCAAAACAATTTCCCCGGCTATCTATACATATTGATACGCATGCGCGGACTGCATTGATAAATATCAGATATGCATATGAATATTATCGTACAAAATTATTATAATTTTTCCGAACTGGCCAGTTCTAAAGTTCAGGGCAGACTGAGGAATCAAAACTACTTTCCCGGCTATTTATAAATATTGGTAAGACTGCGCAGATTGCATTTGTGAATATCACATATATGTATGAATATATATATATATATATATATATATATATATATATATATATATATATATTTAACCTACACTGTCTTCCAAAGTTTAGTCGCCTTTGACACTACGATTTTCTGCGTCAAATACTATATTAGAAAAATATTACATATAAACTTATATAGGAATATTATCGTACAAAATGTTTATGATTTACTGATCATACTATATCGCAAGATTCGAGCAGACTTATCAATAAAACAACTTTTACGTGTATATATATATATATATATATATGTGTGTGTGTGTGTGTGTGTGTGTAAAATAAATATCTTATTGAGTTTAAGGGGGCATTAAGCCCGGGTAGAATAAGGAAGACGGTCTGGATATTTCACAAAGCCGTGCCAAGTGATTAAAAATACTTATTTATATAGTAAAATGTCATGAATTTTGGTCCGTGATTTTGTATGGTTATATATGATATTTCCCAGTAGAAATCAAGTGACGCGGTAGCGAGTTTAAGAAGCAGACGAAGCCGCGGTGCCTGTGACTCTATTTACTTCTATATTGGTGTTCGGATTTTTCATTATACAAAAAAAAAAATACTTATCATTAATGGTGGTAAGGTTTTTGGGTTCATTAAAATGTTTTTTGATCTAAACTATGATTTCCAACAAAAATATTAGTGAAAAGGCTGCTTATCTTTATAATATTTGAGTGTATAATCCACAAATGCTAAAATCACGTTTTTCTTCTTCATCCGGAAATGTGAAAGGGCCGTTAAGTTAGCCACAAGAAGTGTTAGGACCGTGAAGTCGGCCGCAAAATTATATACAGATGGGGATTGCTTTCTCAAGAAAATATAATACTTAATATATTACGCTATTTAGAATTAAGAGGTGTAACAGTAACTAGCTTGCCAGGGTAGCCGATGACAAGGTTCAGTATGTTTACAGTGTCTTGGTATAAAAATCATTCAAGGGCGGTGTCTAGGTGTACAGGGTGGCCGATGACAAGGTCTAGGTGGTGCGTTCTGTGGTTTTTGGTGTCTAGGTGTAGAAATAATTCGAGGGTGGTGTATGTCAGAACAATCAGTGATTTCATGTTAGTGAAAACAATGTTACCAAAAAGTTGTGGTCGAAAGGTGCTAAAGATGCTTATATTTTATTTATACTACGTTGAATATAAAATGCTCAAAAAAATTTACTAAAAAGGATTGAAATCTCTAAAAATAATTAACTTTTAAAAAGTAAAAGGTTAGGCGAGTTTGATATATTCCGTAAGAAAATTATAGATAGAAAAGAACTGAGATCAATCAAACAAAGTCAAGTTTATTATATTTAATAGTAATGAAGCAAGGAACAAGTCTCAAGATAATTACTACGTAACTTGCCATGCCCGTTTCATTCTGTTTATTGGTAAACAACTAAAATTTTCTTTTTACATCTTCGAACGTTATACAAACACAAAAAGTACAATGAAACGGGCATGGCAAGTTAAGTAGTAATTATCTTGAGAGTTGTTCCTTGCTTCATTACAATTAAATATAATAAACTTGACTTTGTTTGATTGATCTTAGTTCTTTTCTATCTGTAATTTTGTTGCGGAATATATCAAACTCGCCTAACCTTTTACTTTTTTAAAAGTTAATTTTTTTTAGATAGTATATTCTAAATATTTTTAGTAGATATTTTTTGTTTTTTATTTTACGTCAAAAGAAAAAAAAATGTTATCGGACGAATATTTTGTTGCTTTTTTGCAAGATTTAACCCAGGCTGGACCCCTTAATTAGGTGGGGGGATCCATGTTCAGGGCACATTTCACCATCGGTCCGGTGCTATTCTGATTTTTATGGTAATCCGATTTCTGCCTTGCGCTGCGTATGGGAGCTGGTTCCGGTCAAACTGATCTGGACCTGATAATAAATCTGGCACGATGTACTCCATTCCCAGTCATGAAAAAGTTCATTCGCGAAAGTGAATGGCTCTGTATACATGGCACACAGAGTGCACTCCGTACTGAAAAATACGGGTTTTGAGCGTCATTTGCTTTATTAACCCTTTGAGGGGCGGTGGGACATATACGTCCCACCTAGATCTTTTTAGTTTTTTCATCATTCCCGCTGTGTTTTGCAATACTTTTATACTTGTGAGAGCTTCCGACATCCTTGAAGGTTCAAGTTATAAGATCTTTATGGAAAAATTATGTAATTGTTTATTCATAATTAGTTATAAACAATTCAAACTCGAAAAACTCGTTTTTTTTTTGGAATAAATTCGGCTGTGCTTAAACAAAGCGTCAAATCGTCCTGAAAATTGTTGTAATATATACTTCAAACCTAGTACTATAATATATATTTTTTCCAAATTTTTCGGCAGGCTAGATTTTTCAAAAAAAAATGTTCAAAAATCGAGTTTTGAAATAAATTTTTTTTAGTATTCATGATCTGGTACAAAATCTCCATTTCTGTTTGTAAATAAATTTTTAAGTGAAATTCTCCTTCCGAGCACTAGGTGCCAGCAGTACCATACTAAAAATTAGTGATCAAAACTACTAAAAAATAAAAAAAAATCTAGAGAAAGTAAAAAAAAAAAATTGGAACTAGATTTTCCCCACGTCCACGTCGTTAGTTCTGGGTCACGCTGAGAGGGAGAAAAACACGCATATATTCACAAATTTTTAGTTTCTACAATATTAAATCAGACTTATATATATTTTTATACGGAGTCCAGTTGCCATATTGAGTTTGCCGTCTTGAAATTTGCAATTCTGACGTGAGGATCATAATCAGCGACCCCGAAAACCCCCTCATACTAACTATTATGCCAATTGAACAGAAAACTATGAAATTAACCTGAAATAGACGCCATCTTGGGTCCGCCATCTTGAAATGTGCAATTATGTCGTCAGGATCGTAATTAGCGACCTCAAAAACCCCCTTACACCAAGTTTTATGCCAATTGATCGGGAAACCACAAACTCAATCTAAAATAGTCGCCATCTTGGGTCCGCCATCTTGAAATTTGCAATTCTGACGTCAGCATCGTAATCAGCGACCCCGAAAACCCCCTTATACTAACTTTCATGCCAATTGACCGAAACTCGCAAATTTAACCTAAAATAGTCGCCATATTGGGTCCGCCATTTTGAATTTTGCAATTCTGACTCCAGAATCATAATCAGCGACCCCGAAAATCCTTAGATCACCTATGATTTACAATTTCGTTCAACAGAAAAATGTGCCCCTCAAAGGGTTAAACTTTATTGTATAGCAGCTCAAGTAAATTTATTTAAAAGCTCAAGTAATTTTATTGCTTTGAAATCCCGGTATGAGAATGGTCTAAGGACCGTTATAGGCATTTGGATTTCTAGAGTAGGCATGTTTAATAATAGAAGTTCCCATTTCCTAATAGTCTGAAACGGACTGGGTAAATCCGCACTATGAAACTCTGTTCTTGTCTGGACCTGAAGCGTGGTGGAGAAGGGTAGATTCACTGGAGATTCTTGGGTCACCCGCACTGAGAGAAGGTGAACCTGGACTAATGTCCCTAGCTCTTAACGAGTCAGCGATGCAATGCTTGGTTCGAGAAGAGTCGTTGCTCGGATCGCCACAACAAGTGAAGGAAACGATCCACTTTAGTTGTAGATCCTTAGGCTAATATTACGCAACCTACTAGTCAGAAGTACAATCATATGATATCGAAATGCAACTCCTCGGGGTGGAGGGCTTTGGTGTATGACTTAGTCGAGGGCTCCAAGACTTTACTTATACCCCGTAGAGGTTATGATGAAAACTAAGCATTAAGATATATTAATTATGAATAATAAAATATTTATTGAATCTATTTCGCAAAGTAGTTAGGGTCGCACAAGTGTTAGGGCCCCTGTAGTTAATCAACCCACTAGTCCAAAGTGTTGGAATAATGAATAAATAAAAAAGACTGAGGTTAGATAATGATAATATATTGTATTATTTATTAGTCTGGCTTGAGAGCCCAGTAGTCGGCATGTCCGATCACATCGGAGTCTTACAGGCAAAAGAGCGAGTACAGAGTATACAGCGTAGTCGGCGCTTAGATTGTACACGCGAGGCATGCGCTGTTCACTTGCACGAGCTCGTCTGACTGCACAAAATCGTTGCGAACCAATAGATGGCGCGACGAGTACCGTTTTGGTACTTATAATCAAGATTATAATACTTACTATATTAGTAGTGGAAGGCCCACCAGAGGATAGCTGCTCGTGTGTTGGAAGGGATGAGTAGGGAATATCCACTACGCATGCCCTGCACACTAAGGAAAACCACGCATATATGTTAACAGGCGATGCTGGATCTCATAACCCACTAGGAAATTTAAGTGCGCTTCGCGCACTCCTTATCATGTCATAATTAACATTTAAATGTTGCTGCCTGCTTAGCGCTAACAGTTTGAAGCGTTTGTAGGTAATATAATAAAATCCGTATTTCTGATTCGTGGTCCATAATTCTTGTACCAGGCGACTGATTCACAATTAAATGCTTCACAGCAAAGCCCATCACTTTTTTAAGAGAGGATAGGAGAAAGGAGTGGACTGCTCGGATACTCTTTATTAGACTACTTGGTATGCTTTGAGTATGCTTTATTTTCTGCCAGGATATTTGGCGGTCGCTGTATGGTGGGGAAAAGGGGAGCGGGTTAGTGGCTTGGATAACCCGGCGCTTGGTTGCAGGTAATGGTAGTACTCACGCTGTTTAGATCAGCCGGTTGTCGTTTCCAACTCCCCTCTTTGTTTGTGTAGCCAAACCCTTTTGATACAGGCTAATCTTTGTTTCTTGTTGCAAAGCGTGTGCTAGAGCAAGTAACAAAGCGTGGGCTTACCAACACTGTGCTATGCAGTTTGCAATCAGCAGATCACTCACCTAGGTAGCCTGGTGACAGATGGCTATCTGCTCTGTTTCGGCGTTTATCTTCCTCGAGAATATGGCACTCATTGATTTAATATATCTTTCCATCCTGGAAGTTTGAATGACACTATGCTTTCCTGATACATTTCATACTCGCACTTGTTGTAGACTGATTATTATGTTTTGTTCTTGAAGTTGTTAATTGACATGGGTTTGTTTTGGTTTAGGATTTAGTGAGCCACATGCAGACATACGTGTGTATGTTTTTATTCATATGTTATGTTTACTTCGCGATTTATTCTATAATTGAAATATTCATATTAATTTACTTCTCATTTTACCTCTTCAATCGCTTCTACATATTTTAGTAAAGAAATTCCGATTTTTTCAAAACATGGTTTTTAAATTATTTACGTAAAATTGACCTATTACCATTTCGTTTATGTTCATTAATAAATAAGTATCTATCCCTACATTCTTTTGAATTATGCATAGCCCTTCACATATATAAAAAAATTTGGCTATTTTTCTTTTTCCGCATCGGATATATATTTAACTCGTTTACTAGAACTTTGTCGCTGCTATTTAATACATAATGTTTTCTATTCGAATTCTTTTTAGCTGCTCGTGCTGTCGCGATTTTAAAGAATCGTTCGCTTGCTAGTAATGCGCGTTTTTCTTGAGATAATGCGATATTTTTCGTCAGGATACTTAAATATTTTTCTCAAATACGTGTTGGTTTTCTTCCGAAGTGTTTTGTTGGCTTAAATTTGGTTGCTTTGTGGTGCGTCCCGTTGATGATGTTTTGAATAATTTTGACTTATAAATATAATGTTATAATATAATTTTCTATAATAATAATTTTCGCTTAGAAATTTACGGAAAAATGTGCCTAATTCTCTTTGTAATCTTTCTACTATTTACTCTGCGGATGTCTAATGGTTGAGTATATGACTTTAATATTTTTATTTTTTATAATTTAATATGTTTTTCACTGGTAAACTGGGTACTATGGTCATTTATGATTGCTTTACGCTAGCCATAAGTTGGTATTCAGACTTTCATCAGTTTTTTAATAACTGAGCTAGTTATGTCTCTCCGAAAAGGTTAAAATAGAAACCGAAAAGGTTTACGTATTTACTGAATGCATCAATTGTGTTTACAATATGTTTGCCCCCTATATGTCCATGAGTCCTGTAAACGTAATATGAATTTTATTTATAAAATTGTGTAATATACTTTGTGGTATTACAATTTCAGATTTATCAATTGATTTTTTATGGGTTTCTTTCATGAAACATACTAAGAAATAATACCTGAACTTAAACGCATGCTTTTTTAAACGAAATAGACAGGTTTAAGGTAAGTAAAATATACGAAAAATGTCTGAATGCTTATTATACAAAAATCGCAAGCGACCCATCTGAAAATCCTATGAACCTCATGCAAAATATACATTAGACCACGCGTGAGGCTCATAAGATTTTCCGATGGGTCGCTTGCGATTTTGTATGCACTGTGTCCATGCTTCTATTGCTAGTTCGTTCTCTCCGTACAGATATTATTATTGCTATTTGACTTTCTATTTTTGTTTTATCATTTCTGTCAGTACGACTTGAGTAGTCTGCTACCGCATTTTGTTTCTAAGGTATTATATTCTGGGTTCAAATAACAGTTTTGAATGGCGAGATTCCATCTTTGCAGTATTCGATTGGTAAATTTACATAGAGTCTCTAACTGTTCTTTCAATTTGTATAATTTTGTTTCTTTAGTTTGAATAAAAATAACGCTTGCTGCTACTTTTCCCTTTAATGCGTTAGGGTTTTTACGTCATAACAAGTGCCTTTTGTTTTTACTCTGCAATTGTGCCTTAAATTTGAAGAATCCTTTACTTACTCATACCTTTCCTTGTTGAAACTCACTTGAGTTCTTTTACTTATTCTTAGATCACTGTCCAACACAAAATTATTAAAACTCTCATTAGAGTTTTGTGTAAAACCTCCAAGACATCTTACAAGTGATTTCGGCTCTAACAAATCTTCATATATTGGTCTCACTGCATCCATAACCACAGTCGAATAAAGGCTATTCTTGTAGCTGAAGTCCCAGACGTTTCCTTTGTGTCGACTGATTCTTATACAACTCTTAATATTCTGCAGTCTGTATACAACTCTTCATATTCTGCAGTCTGTATACAATTCTCCCACGCTGATCATGCTTTGCAAAAGCTATTTTTAATTGCAACATTTACAACCTTGCATGTGTAGTGTCCCACGATGAAATCCTTGCATCAGCGATAAGTCCTTTTCTCTCCATGAACCATCACCAAGAGTATTTAGTCCGGGAGCTCCGGTCTCTGTAGCAGCTTTTTCTTCTATCACTGCAGTTTTCATGGAGTCCTTGGTCGCTTTTTCACACACTTCACTGAATTTCTCAACTGAGTCATAGATTTAAAGCAGTCCATCAGTCCACAAAATGTTGATAGACTAGCGAGTCCAAGCGAATCCAAGTCCAGGAGCACAAAATATCACCACTGTTTTTTTGTTGTTTTCTCAAGCATGGTTCTTGACGCCAACTTTCTTGCATGCGTTTATAGCTGCCAAATGACCACATTTACGCAAACTACTTCAATCTTGAATCCTAATCCTTAAGCTTCGGACTCGCCAAGTTGAACTTTGCCATAGTATTGACTGCAAATCAAAAGTTCATGGAGTGAAAGAAATAAAATGTTGACATCGATCAATCTATTTCTTACCTCAGAGGTTCCTTCCGCTGCTGGGGTTTGTATTTTTCTTGCTAAACTTGAAGGTCTTGACTTGTTGGCATGTTCATCCTTACTAGTTATTCCTCAAAATTTTCGGATAAATACTCGCATCCGTGATCAGCTGTTTTCAAATATTTTCTGTCTGCTAGCAAAACTTCGTTCTGTCTTATCCGAAATATTGATTCTTACCTTCCTACAGGTAGTGCGCGAGCGCGCGATATTTGAATTAAAGTAAATGTTTCCACTTTTAGATCAGAGCCTTATATAAGAAAAAAAATCAGAAATTTTTCTCAAAAAAATGCAAAAACATCAAATTGATACGCTCTTCTTTATTTATTAATGGTAAAAAAATTGTTCACATTGACAATAAAAATTTTGTTCAGATTAAATATATAAAACTTAAAATTAAAATTATAAGTCACATTAGACAAAAAATGAAAAATACGCAATTTTGCAATGGAATCGTAAAAATTGTGTTTATAACTTTGCGGGAACTTTTTTTACGGAAAATTTCTTACTTGAATAAGTAATTAATAAACCACTGATAATTCATTGGCACGTAGCTTCCTCCAACTAAATTTATAGGTCTAATAAATAAAATATTGTTTTGATATATCTATCTGCTTGCTAATGTATGAGGCGGTTTTTGATACATAATTTAATATAAGTTTTAGATGGTTTATAAAAAAATATATATATAACCTTGATATCTTACGAAACATAGGCGTTTAAAAGCTGTGCAATGAACTTAGCCAAAACACAAAAAATATATTCTTTTTCCTGAAACCTCATGTGCAATAAGGCCTTTTTGCGTCCGTCATCGAGGCACAAAAAAAACTAATTTTTTTCAGTTTTCGTATTATTACTGAAAAAATAAGTAGTCAAATCACTTGAAAATTTAATGGGATATAGTTTGACACGTGACCTATCGACAATTTTTTTCTCGAGGTTACGACATTCAATTTCAGAGATATGAATTTAAAAAAAAAATCACCTTTTATATTTTATTTGCTGAACAAAGCAGTCGATTCCGAGCACTAAACAAGGAATAGTAAAGGTAATTTCATTCTCTTTAGATGCATTATAGCTGAATTATTTGTAACAATAAGATGATTGAAAAAAACGCAAAATAGTATTTATCAAAAATCAAAAAATGGTCATAAAAAAAATATAGTCAAGATAATAAAAAATAACTGTTTTTTCCGAATTCAGAATCCAACAATATACAGGGTGACCCAATTTAAACGGGCACCGCTTATAACTCGTCAGGGACAGCCAAAATCGAAAAAATGGTGGACACCAAAGTTGTAGGATATCGAAGGGGCAACCCGATGGTGACCTTAGATTTGACCTTGAACACGTTTTTCAAAGTCATTTGAAGGTCAACTTTGGATTTTTAAATAGGAACCCCATTCTTTTATTGCGGTAATGGAAAGAGCGGTAAATTTTACGTTCAGAATGGTATGTTCGGTTGCGGCACTGAAGGCCATCTCAATGTCCTGCAGCCAGAATGAAACCCCGCCTACGTAATTCCTCTAGCAA
>QLSS01000084.1:595210-620467 GCA_024372645.1 Trichomalopsis sarcophagae
CCCCCCCCCCCCCTATACAACAACTTTGGTCTCTACCACTTTTTTTTTAATTTGGCGTTGCTAGAGGAATTACGTAGGCGGGGTTTCATTGAGATGACCTTCAGTGCCGCAACCGAACATACCATTCTGAACGTAAAATTTACCGCTCTTTCTATTCCCGCAATAAAAGAATGGGGTTCCTATTTAAAAAACCAAAGTTGACCTTCAAATGACCTTGAAAAACGCGTTCAAAGCCAAATCCAAGGTCATCATCGGGTTGCCCCTTCGATATCCTACAACTTTGGTCTCTACCATTTTTTCGATTGTGGCTGTCCCTGACGAGTTATGAGCGGTGCCCGTTTAAATTGGGTCACCCTGTATGTATATGCATGTCAAATTTTATTGATATTGACGGAGTAGTTGCAGAAATATTACGGTATACATACACACACACATCCATACGGACATTTTCTAAAAACACTTAATTTGAACTTCTAGCACATAAAAAAGTATTTTCTAGAAGTTTTGAATATTGATGCAGATGAAAAAGATGCTGCAAATAATTATTTGTGCAGATATGATCTTTTTCTAAAGCTTCGGGTTTGTGAATATAAAATGACGAATGCTGTATGCATGTATACCTATCACAAGATGTTATCTGCAGATTTGGTCCACATAAAAGGGAAATTAAAAATGATTATTTGTGCATCTATGATATTCTTTTAGAAGTAAATAACTATTTGTACAGATATGTTTTTTTAAAGCTACGTGTTTGTGAATATGAAATAACGAATGCTGTATAAATCCATGCATATAACAAGTTGTTATCTGCAGATTTGGTTTAGATATAATGGATGCGTCGAATAAATTTAGCATTAATATGCTGTTTTTTCTAAAGCGGTCTATTTGTGAATATAAAATAACGAATGCTGTATGTATGTATGCATATCACAAGATGTTATCTGCAGATTCGGTCCATATGAAAGGGATGATGCGAATAAGTATTTGCGCCGATACAAATAATAAAAATATACATTTCTATTATAAAACATTTACAAATAACATACTTAAAGATGTGATAAAAAAAATTTTAATAATTTGAAAATTTAAAAAATTTTATTTTGAAAATTTTGAATAAATTTTAAATAAAAGTTGCCTTTGGTCCGGTCAACAATCCTTGGTATGAAACTGCGCGTCCATAGCTTCATTCCATTGGAGTCCCATCGTCTTTGTCTCTCAGCTAGGGTTTGTTCCTTCGCGAATTTCCAAACTTTCTTTTAAAAATTGTCATCACGCCGGCTCTCTTTGTATATATTCTTTCTTTTTGTTGCAAGCAGGTCGATAGGCAGTAAACCTGAAATGATGCACACTTCATCTTCTGATACTTTTCGGTAGGCAGAAGCAACCTGGAATGCACTTCTTATATAAACTGTTGACAGCTTTCTTACGTCGGACTTCACCAACATGGTGGACGCCCATATTGGGGCACCGTATAACATAATTGATGTAGTCACACTGGCTAGGAGTAACCTTCCACCCTGCTTTGGTCCACCTACATTTTGAATTAGCCACGATAGTGCGGCACTGACTTCTGCTGCTTTATTACTCATCCTCTCGAGATGCTGCTTAAAAGTAAGTTTGGCGCCCATGGTGATTCTCAGGTACTTAATGGTCGGTCAGAAGTGTCTTTCGCGTTCGTCGACTGTCAGTGTTGTTGTCTTCATTTTCTTCCTGCTAGTTGTCAAATAGCTTCCGTTTTATGGTTAGCAAGCTCAAGTCCTGTCAATCTTGGATTATACCCACTGAATTGTTAGCGATTTCCGTCACCTTTTCTTTTTGCTTTGCTACTACCACTACTGCAATGTCATCTGCAAATTCTACAACTGTTGCCCCTTTGGGTAGCTGTAACTTGGTTTATTCTAACGCCGATTATGCTCTCCAAAATCTTACCCAGTGTCCAACATGCAGAGTAGTCTGTATGGCGTAGCTTCTCCAGATGGCTCATCTTCTTTTGGTAGTAGTACCAGGCGTTGCTTCTTTCGGTTCTTAGAAAACGTCCCTTCTTCAAGACATGAATTATACAGGTCCAAAAAGACATCGAGGCGTGCCTGTATAGTTTGTTTCATAGCAATATTGAGTATTCGATCGTGGTCTACAGTTGTTCCCACTTCTATTTAATGCATCCAGTAATCCCTCTGTGGTGATTGTTAGAATAATTTCGTCATTTTCCTCCGCTTCGGGGATAGCTGTTACTTCCAGTTAAAGAGGAAATAGCGTAGTCTCAATACGCTCCAGCAATTCTGGGCTTTTAGGAGACAGAATATATAAACCAGGTCTTTGTATTGTTCACAGACGATGGATATGTCGATTTCTGTTTCATGGACATACTGGCTCAGTAGGTCTTGTGCAGCTGTGCAGTGGTTTATATTTAACTGCACTTTTTTCATTTTCTTTGTCTTGAAATTGGGCATGCGTAGCTACCGGCTGCGTTGTAACTCTTCCCACCTGTACCTCCTTTGCAGAGTACACAGTTGGGTTCATTTTTACATTCCTTCGCTTTGTGATTATATTTTTCACATTCAAAGTGAAGGTTACTTTTATCTCCGGCTATTGAGCAGTTTCTGCTGATATGGCTAAAACCTAGACATTGATAACACCTAAACGGCTTGTTTTTACGGTTAGCTTCCCGGATTCTACAGTTGACCAATCCTATTCTGATCCTCAGCAGTTTAATGATCTTAGCCGCTATCTGAGGTGGTACCCGTATCACTGCAATCTCGTCTTTTGCAGAGATTTTATTGCTGAGTCTTCTAGGATGTTCTCTTCGCTCATTTCCTACTGTAGTGCTTCTAGTACCTCCTCTTTAGAGGTAAGCATGTCTAGATCTCTTAGAGTGAACTCAATGGTCTCTATTAGCTGCAGTGCTGTTATTGTGGCGCCTATCACTAGTGCTGCTTTAACCGCTTCTTTAAAGTCCGAGGTTTTGCCTCCTCTTGTGCGTTTAAGCTCTATAAGAAGATCTGCTGCCGCTGTTCTGCGTATTTCATTTACGCTATCTTCCAGCTTGTTAAGTAAAGAAGCCGCTTTCATTTACAAAATATCTGCATAGCCCTTTCCTTTTGCAGCCTTGATGATCAAAAGCATCTGTTTTGAAAGGTCTTGCCCTCTTTGGTCCATCCTTGCTAATCATATTCTGGTTTGTAACCCCAGGGACACTTTTAACCTCTTTGCTTGCCTTTTTATCCTTTTTCTTCGACTTTCTTGTGATGAATTCTTTCCACGCTGTTTATTTAAGTTGATTCTCCTCTTCTTCATTTCCTTTATTTCTATCCTGCGGAGTAGTTGG
Source organism: Trichomalopsis sarcophagae (assembly GCA_024372645.1). Taxonomy (NCBI): domain Eukaryota; kingdom Metazoa; phylum Arthropoda; class Insecta; order Hymenoptera; family Pteromalidae; genus Trichomalopsis; species Trichomalopsis sarcophagae. The sequence goes on from QLSS01000084.1 coordinate 598,536, forward strand.
GGCTTCCTTTGTTGTACCCGCATTTCGAGATCTAAGCCTCGGAATTGTCTGGGTTTCCCTCCCCTGAGTTTCCGGGCGTTGGCATTGCTGTGAGTTATTATCTGCCTTGCAAAGATATTGGGCGAAATTGTTAATCTGTTTGTGCACATTGTGCTGTTAGTTAATTAATTTCTCGATTCTTCTGCTAAGACGGTCCAAGTGCGCATTCTTGTGCAATACGCAAACAGCTCTTTTATTGCTACCTGCATCCATCTCGAATACCATATTACCTGCGTCTCTGTGTGCAGCAGGGCTCAGGTGACTAACCTTTGCGGCATTTAAGTGAGTTTAACCTCCCCCCCCCCAATCTTCACGGGGCCAGCGCCGATCACTAGGGCTTTTACCTGATCGGAATTGACGTCGGGACTGCCCGCCACTTTTGGCACCGCACGACCTCTACACGCTTCCTGATCCTGCAACTCACAAGGCCCACGCGGATGTGCCCTATCTCTAGTAATTTCTCGGCCTCTATCCCTCGCTGAGTATCACTCTGGCCATTCTAACACCTCTTATGTTAGGCTTCAGTAGGGTCCCGCCTGCCATTGTCTGGCTTTTCAAGGACTCTTTCTATTACTGCTCCTACCTTTTCTTCTGTAGGTTCCGAGTCTATACTCCTTATTTCGAGGGTTATCTTCCGTTCATCTTTTTTGATCTGTCCAAGGCCCAGCATTGCTTTTTCCACTTCCGCAGCAAACGCTGTCCTGTCAGACCCTCTTCCCAGTTTTAGAAGGACGTCACTACTTGTTGTTTGGTCGACTCCCAGCACCATTGTTCCGTATGCGTCTTGTTTTGCCCCACTCTAACTAGTAGCCCTTCGAGCCGCTTATTCTTTTGGGTCTAACTTTTTCCCATTGCATCGTCGCTTTCTCACATCGCTGTCTTTTCCTACTTTGTGTTTCTTCGCTCTTCTCTTCTGGTCTGCTAATCAGGCTACCTTGCGCGCTTTCTCCCATACCTCGTGATAATATTCATAATGTTTGACGCCATATTCATGACTTTCCACTTTGTGCATCTCCTTCAATTAGGTCACCAAAACTTTGAGTTTTTAGGCACATTTAGTGATGTCTTCTATGCTTCTTGGTGTGGACTGACAATCCCCGTAGGTCATCTACTTCCTTTTCCAGCTCCGTAATGTGCTCCTCATCTTTCTTACGTTCCTTTATTGTTTCCTGCCTGTACTGCCTGTATTCAGTCATTTGCTGAGTTGACAAATTAGTGCTCGTGCTTCTCCTGACTATTCGTACGTGGGAGCAAAGAATTTCCTCCCAGATGAAGCTTTGGTATCTCGTACCGCGCTCCTGCCTCACGCGTTATCCCATGCCTCGCCTCCCGTCGTGGGGCATCTCTCACCAGTCACGGTGGCCTTCGGCAAGGTCCTCTCTCCTGACCGAAGCAGGAAATCAGGGTGCCATCTGGCTCTACTATGCCAAAAAGATTTTCCTTGGCTAATAGGGCAAGCAGGTTCAGTTGGCTAGAAGGACCCAGACCCCTGTACTACTCGGCAGCCTGGGAGCGCCATTAACCCAGTTTTTGAGCTGCAACCTCCGTGCTCAGGCTTAAGAGCACAGTCTGAGAGACTTAGCAGGGCACAAGCGGCCAAGAAAGATGGTGATCAAACCTTCTTGTCGCACAGCGAGCTCGGGCACCTCAAGATTGCTATTTCTGTAGAGTGTGCAAACCGAGGTCCGCCGCAGTTTCTGTAAGGTCGCAGGAAATGGACATCCAGTCGCACACGAGGCAGCCTTTGTAACGCCCTACTTGCTCATGCATTCCAGGAACGCTACTCTTCGTGGGAAGCGAACTCTCTCCCTCTCTCTTTCTCTCACGTAAGTACACAAGTTTCTTTATGCTTCGCTTGTATTTCATAGCACTCTTACTGCCGTACGCTGCCTTTGGGCCTGCTGTTTTATAGATCTTTGCATGCGTCTTTTTGCAATCCTCAACGTGATATAATAATCACTGGAGGCTCCAATTTCTTCCAACACGATTTTTCTGCTTTAACATCTTTCGCTAAAACCTAACCTGAAAACTCGCACGGCTTTTCTCCTTGCTACACGGCATCTCTTTTTCTTCAAAGTGATCCGCGTGGTGCTACCTGTTAGATCAACGGAACACCACCATCAACGTCTCCATCATCAATCTCAGGTCGGTCAAATTTCACCTTCTCGATTACCACTCCATCTGGCTTTGAGAGTATCAAGTCTCTAGCTCTGTCTACAACTTACCACCCACTACTATCCTACAACATTCTCTACTTTATTGACTGCTAGTAAGTTATCAACGGAGACTAAACATGATCGAAAATAAGTTAAATTGGTGAGAAGAACGCTGAGTCGCTCACTGTAGAAAAACAACAAGAAGAAAAATAACTTGCGAGTTGTGTGACCAGCAATCCCACATCATATGCATCGCTTCTAGATCTATAATGGTTAGGAATGTTGCTAAACTCCTCTGTGCTGCTTGTGTGGATGAGTACACCACCAATACGCCCAAGACCACGCAGACGAGGGCAGCAGCAGCAGCGGCAGCAGCAGCAGCGGCAAATACGTCTGCCAAGGGCACGCCTAAAACAATTTTGCCCAAAAAGAACAAATCAGCACCCACACCGCTTGCTGGCTTCAGGACTCAATCGCCTGCGAGGGCACAGGCCTTTGACGACCTGCCTGCGCTTAACACTCGACTTAACAATGTCAAGTCCTCCATCTCTGAGCTGCAGACACAATATCAAGAGCTGTCGTCAAGGAGCCCTGCAGAGCAACAGAACACAGCATTGCTCCTGCCTTATTACTAAAAACTCTCTTACCTCTGTGCCATATAGTGCAAGCCATCACAGACAGAACTCTGACACCTGACTTTACCTATGCTTAATTGATGAGCAGGATTGCCTGCTCTCACACTGGGAGACGGACACTCCTTTCATCAATAGACATGACCTTATCACGGCCACACTCGACGTACAGATTCTACGCCACGTACCTGCTACATATTCTTACAGAAACTACAAAGGAATCTGTGCTGGGAAGTTAAGGGACTTCCTTAGCGCATGTGACTTATCATCCTTCACTACGTTATCACTTGACGAATGCATTACCACTCTCAAAGCCAACTTAACTAACGCCATAAATCATCTCACCCCATTAAAGACTGTGACACCAGGACTTAAACATCACCCGTGGTTCACCACGGCTCTTCATTACCTTTTGTCTGAAAGGAACAGACTCTACGGGCGCTTTTGCAGAAGTCGATTACCTTGGGATCTATACTTTTATAAAATCGCAAGGGACAACGCTCATAAACAGGTTGAGGAGGCTAGGCTGATTTACTATTATTCACGCTTGTCTACCTTGACCGACGTTGCGGAGATCTAGAAAGAGCTTAAAAATCTTGGTATTACCACCTCTAAATCACATTCACCTGCTCGGTTTTCTTCAGATGCTTTTAACAAATACTTCAGTTCCATCTCTAATGACCCTCAAGCTCCATCTGTTGAGGAGTATCTGCAAACCCTGGAGAGTCTGGACCTCCCTGAACATTTCATCTTCAGGGCTATCACGGAGTCAGATGTGTCGGCTGCTGTATCACACTTTAACACCCAGGCCAGGGGAAGCGGCGGCATCCCACAGGTTGTAATCTCCAGAGCACTGCCAATACTCGCTCCACTACTATGTCAAATATTTAACCTGTCTCTGAGCGAGGCACGCTTTTCCTCCGCCTTGAAGTCGTCGCCTGTACGAGCACTAAACAAAGTTAACTCTCCAACAGCGTTGACTGACTACTGTCTGATCTATCTACTCTGTATCCTGTCCAAGGCGCTGGAGTGGCTGGTGCACAAGCAAATCTCTAAGTATCTTATAACAAGACTTTACCTTGATAATTTCCAAACAGGCTTCCGCACTGGCCACAGAACGCAGTCTGACTTAATTAAGCTGACTGATGATGTCAGGCTTGGGATAGACAGGAAGAAAGTCACTCTGCTACTTCTATTTGATTTTAGCAAGGCGTTTGATACTGTGTGTCACGTCAGGCTATTTAGAATGCTATTCTCTTTCAGATTTTCTGAGCAGGTTATCTGTAGGCTTGCATCTTACCTCTCAGGAAAAGAACAGTCCGTCATTGGTGACAACAAAAAACTCTTTACCTCTCTACCATTTAACACCGATATCCTACAGGAGTCAGTTTTAGGCCCTCTGTTGTTCGCATTGTACATCAATGATATTGGTTGCAGTCTAGATTTAGATGTATCCCATCTAATCAATGCAGATGACCTGCAGATACACAGCCAATGCCACCTTGAGAAGCTCGATTCCTGATCTGTCAGGATGAGTGCTAACACCGAGAGGATAATGGGCTGGGCTGCACTAAATAGACTTAAACTAACTTGCTAACATCTTTATAAATAAGTGGGAGCCCGAGTCGACTATGAATCATCTGTGCGCAATCTGGGGTTGGTGCTAGACTTCAAACTTACGTTGAAAGAGCACGTTTCACAAATATGTAGATGTGCTCACTCTCTGATGTACAGGCTCTATTTATTTCGGAAAAGCATTGATCTCAGGCTGCGCCAACACCTAGTACAAGCACTCCTTTTTCCCATCATCAACTATTGCGCACTGGCTTACTGCGACTTGACAAAAGAACTGGACATGAAACTTCAGAGACTTCTCAACACGGGAATCCGTTATATCTAAGGTGTTAGGAGGGACGAGCATATCTCTCCTTACAGGCGTAAGTTGCAGTGGCTTACAACCGCCGGGCGTAGAAAATACTTCATGGCCTGCTTTCTAAGAACAATTTTTAATACTTTAGTGCCTACCTACATATTAGCCTTTTTTTATTCCACGTCGCGCACAGGCCTGTGAGGGGTGAGATGACCCCCCTGGATATCCTCTTTCAAGACTGAGACACTGAAGAATTCATTTTTCATTAGTGCTTCCTACCTCTGGAACAGTCTTCCATCTCACCTTCGCAACACACCATCCATATCACAGCTAAAACATACTTCTTTGAATTGGAAAGCACGTAATCATGTCGCAAACATACACACTTCTTCATCTCATCTTACTTTATTCCATTCCACACTTTTCACATCTAGCACACTTACACAATAATTTATTCTACTTTGTTTTCTCTGTAAATCAATATGTACAACATAATGTACAACAATAAAGCATATATAAAACTAAATCTAAATCCCTAGATATACGTATGTGTATGCGTATATGTGTGTGTATGTGTATGTGTATGTGTGTAACTGTTCCAAGCTATGCCATATTATTCTAAATTGTGGTAATTTTTTTGCCAGACTGTGCCAGAATTTCTACAGAAATTGTAAAAATTTTTTTATTATTCCGAGAATTTTGTACATTCTGTCACATATGTGAGGGGTCCTCTTTTACCACTATACATGTTACCACCATATGTCATCGGTATGAATTGTATGCGAACCAACGCGCCGCCCAGCAGATCACTACGACGTGACAAGCGTTAAGCGGTCTTAAACGCTATTAGTCAATCAGTCCCGGCCTGGCCGTTGTTGTGGACAAACCTTTCTAGTTCTAGTCATTGTACAGTTTTAACATATAATGGCATAAGTAAAGCACAACATGCTACCGTTTGTGACAGTGTGGCTTATTTTAGCCACCAATTATTACAACTTTAAACAATTTTAAAAATAAAACACGCTTCTATTTAGAAACACTTTATTTTTAAAGAGTTTTCATTATATTATGATTTGCTTCTTTGTAGTGTGTGTGTTCGTATACACCTGTATGTTAACTTCTACATAGTAGTATTTAACCCACCAAATCTTATTTCCTTTATTTTAACAGGACCATAGTTGAAAATCAATCTATTTTGACATTTTGTGAATGAGTTTTTTATGGCGATTTTGTAGTTTCAAGTTTTTATTTATTTTTATTTTTAATAAAGTTATTTTACCGCCAAAAATTTATAGTATTATTTATCATTCGTTATTCTATTGTTATATACCAAGAAGCACAATATTTTAAAATCGTTTTAACTCAAAACCGAAATGTCGAACCTTTCTAAAAAAAACATGATTGTTGAAGGTTATTAAGACTATATACTTCTCAAATTTAAAGTCATTTCATGGAATAGATCCTGAGAAAAACATCAAAAATTGAAAAAAGTCATTTTTCTGCGTGACGCAATAAATGGAGTAAGAAAGCAATAATCAACTTTAAATTTCGCATTAAGTTAGCATTATATAGCACCATGATCCTTTTTTTGGGTTATTTATGAAACTGGTTACTTTCAAAGATACTAAGGTTCAAAAAATTGTTTTCTCACCCTGTATACTCTGTATAACTGAGCACTGTATTGCTTAGATCTCAGCTTGTCTTAAGTGGATTTTAATCTATACAAGCTTAATTTTCTTGTATTGTTATATTGATTCGTAAAAAAAACAAGATTTTCAGTCTTGCATGTGCGTTTTTTTAGTGTTTGTGTATTTTCTTATAAAATCGTTGAAAAGGTTGATAAAAGTACATTTCTGAATATGTACCGGAAATCAAATGAAATTACCTATCTGTTGATTATGAAAATATAATTAATTGAAAATAACTGTATCCATCAAACGAAAAAGCACAAAAACTTCATATAATTATATATATATATATATATATATATATATATATATATATATACATATATACACATACCAGGGGATTCCTCCCTGCTTGCTCCGCTCGCCAACCCCCACTGTTTTACTTTTAACATTAATTTATAAGATATTTATTTGAATAATTAAAAAATAGGTAATAAATGGAGTATGTTCCTATATCTATTTATTCCACACCACCTATGAGGTAAATAAAGGCACATTTTTTTATCTTTTCACAGTAATATTATGTATGGATTCATTTGATTTAAAATTTTGAATTTATATTTATTATCTCATAGAAATTTAAATAAGATTACTATACATTTTATTTGTAAATATTTAATACTTTTAGCATTTTTTATTCAAAATTATATGAGCTTACATGCAAGTTTCATGAAATAAAAATAGCTTTTTCTTAATAAATTTTGTAACATTATTTGTAAACAGAGATGTAGTTTCTCCAGTAGGCCTCATCCACAAAATTTAAAATATGTATTCATTAAATTTTTTTTCAAAAGTATAATTTTAAAATCATAAGATGTATTCAATGTAATGCAGTACCTCATATAATTAACATACTCATCGTTAATCGCTTCTTCTATTTGTCTATTTAATTCTCGTAAATATCTTGCATTTTCCATGTTATTTACATCAACGTAAGCACCTATTCTCGGATCCCACTTCATTTTTAATAAATGAATTTTAAAAACGTAAACTCAAATATCTGGCTAAATAGTGAAAATAATATAATGGAAAATGACAATTTTATAATTTTATCAAAGTTAATTAATTGTTAAAAATTTCTTCCCAAACAATATTAGTAATTGCTTCTTTAACAGATAATTCATTTTGTGTATATATATATATATATATATATATATATATATATATATTTTGAATTTTTACATCGTGATAAAGCAACGTATAATTGTCCGCATGATAAAATAATGGTATTTTAATATATAAACCTACATAATCAAAACTTTGTCCATGAGATTTATTAATTGTTATTGAAAAATCTAAAATTAAGAGAAATTGTTTTCTATAAACAATGAATGGTAACGAAGATGATTTTCCAGTATTCAGTGTGATTCCAGGTATAAAAACTTTATTTCCGCTTTTATCTCCGGTTATAAAGTCAGCTTCTATATTATATTAAAAAGTCTTGTAATTCATTAATACTCAAATTTCTTATTAACACTGTTATTGCATTAATTTTCAAGTATAATTTATGTGGCAGAAGACCTTTTCTAATTTGGTTTAATGTTTCCAGAGGAAAATTTAATTGAATATTTTCATCAGTTTGATCTACACATTTTTCAGTTGCATAATCTATACTATAATATATTTTCATTCCACCATCATGTAAATTTAGTATTTTATTATTAATATGATAAATATCTTCATTATGAGGAGCTTACATAACACAATTATCATTGCAGTCAGAATTATTTATATTATTATAAATGTTTGAACATATAACATTTGTTTTCTACGAATCTGGTATTCCAAGAGGATTCATTTTTTCATCCCCAATTTCTAACAAAAACGATGAAAATTTTTTCTTTTTTGAGCGTATATTTTTGGGATTTCAATATACGGAAAAAAGGCCAAAGTGTAGAATATTTTATAATGTCTTTGATTATTGAAGTTCTGAAACCATATTTTGTTAGTGGTAATATTTGTCAAAAATCACCTCCTAAAATAATTAATTTTTCGCCAAAGGGTGAATCATTAAGACGTACATCTCTCAAAGTATTATCAACGATCTCTGAAGCTTTCTTTGGAATCATTGAAGCTTCATCCCAAATAATTACATCTGCATCTTGTAATTTTCTTTTATCTGATTCTATTTAAAAAAATGCAATGTGTGTATTGTCTAAATCGATAGGAAGTCTGAAAGTTTTATGATTTGTCATACCATTAGGTTATAAAATAGAAGCTATACCAGTCCAAGTTATTGATAATATATTTTTTTCTTTAGATGTAAAATAATATATGAATGTTTCATATAAAAAGGTTTTACCAGAGCCACCTGGACCATATATGAGATAAATTTTACTCACTAAAATAATTTTTATATTTTTCCCAAATTTTATCTCCTGGAATATTTTCGGACAAATGAAACCAAGTAAAAACTTTCCTTAAATGATATGCTAACATAATACTACATGCTTCTTCAAATACATTAAAAATTTGAAAATCATCTTCTACCAATCCCATATCAGTAGCTATTTCTTTATAAGTATTATATTTAATGTTTTCGTATGTTAACAAATTTTCAGAACATATAGGGCCTTTCACATGGTTTAAAATTAATTTTAAAAAATCGTTCGCTATCTTTTGGTGATATAATACATAATCTACCTATTGCATTGTATTTTTTTATTGTTTTTTCGTTTTATCCAAGATTTAGTACTTCTATTAAACACATAAAATTCAGGCAAATTTATATATTTTAGAGTTTTAGCAAAATTCTCTATTTTATTTAATTTAAACCAGGCAGTCAAAGTTGTTTTCCAATAATTAAAAGCTTCCTTTTCTTTATTTTCTTAGTAAACAATTTTTGGTTGATTATCAGTATGAATGGCTAAACGTACAACTTTATTACTTCTACCGCATATAGCAAATCTTTGTAAACTCCATGCAGCTTCCATAGTGCTTAAATATCGTCCATATATATATTCTGTTAATTCATCGTACGTGATTTCATCATTTTTATCATTAATATCAATATTTTTATCATCATTATCATTAACTTTTTAAATTTACAATAAGCTCGATCACTACCTTTATGTAAATAATCATGAGGGGCTGAGAGGGGCTGAGGGGGGGGGGGGGAGAGGTGGGCGAAGGGGTGCTTATGAGTAAAAAATAACACGTTTTTTGAAACATTTTAACGTTATTTTTAGCGGGCGAGGGGGGCTGATTCTCACCTCAGCTCATATATATATATTGAAACGCTAGGGTTTACTAGTGTAGCCCAGCGTTCTTAAATCTAGGCGGGCCGCCTCGGCCCAGGGCGCCAGGCATCGAGATGCCGAGGATCCCGCGATCCCCTTTCCGTGTGAGCTCCACCGTGTGTTGGGGCCCGGCGGCATGGGAGTTGAGCTCGGCTAGCTCAAGGAACGGGTAGAGTATCGAACAGGGTCTTGGGTTATAAAACTCATTAAGGCTTACTGCGGATATGATATGTCGTATTTATTCCATTTTCTCTTTTAACAACCACGGCAACCTGCCGAGAACCTGCGGCCTCTACAATCCAGAGGCGCTACGCTGAATTAATCAGTTACTATGCGGTGCGCCACACCGCCGGTCGAGGTCATCGTGAGGAGGAATGAGTTTTACGCACGTGGCCCCGCAACAATTTTTAGAAATTCTTATCTCCTTCCGGGGAGATCACCCGCTCCCACCGAACAATCGATACCGCCGGCATACCCGCCTCGCCTCTCTGGTCGTCTAACGGCCCCGACGACCAGCGCGTCCGTCGCGGCGTACTCTCGCGAATTATGCGATTCCCCGACCCATCAAACGCTTATTTTTCCATACCCCGCATCGTGCAAGCCCGTTCCCTTATATTTAATCGCCGAAAACCATTCACGATATGAGGACCTCGACACGACCGCACGACGACACCCAACACTCGCCCGTACTTACGCGCACACTCGTGCTTTCTAAGAATTATTTAACGGTATTCTGATAAGGAACTAACCTAACCTAATCGCTAACTTACTTGCTAACGGTAGCTCGGTAGCGTACAGTAATCGGTAGCTGGTTGGAGCGTCGGGAGGGGCGAGTTCGTCGAGATACATTGCGACACACTAACCGTGTCGCGTCGCGTTCACCTGAGGCACAGAAGCACTAATTAGTTCGCACGCTAATACACTTTTACTTACTTGCTATGATAACGGGAGCGAAGGCGAGCTGCAATGGCGCACGGGCACGGTTGCTCCGAGTCCGATCAAGCTTAGGAGAGCAGCGTAGGCGTCCCATCGGTAGCAGCGATGCGGAGCGAAAGTGGACGAGCTCTCCTCACGCGGCAACACATGGTCGCGGGGCCAGCGCTGCGCGCGCTCCCCACGCGTACTACTCCCCCCTCTCCGCGCCTATTCGTGGCTCGACCTGCCACGTTACGAGGTTGTCGGTGTCTCTCTATTGCGCGGCGCAAATTTTCGCTTGTAACGTGTAGTAGAACTACCACATTACAATATATATATATATATATATATATATATATATATACACAATTCCGATATTAAAGCCATACATTATATTAAAAGAAGCTACGTACCAAAAAATTGGCAGCGGCTTTTAGTTATTTATCATCAATAATTAATTTCACAAGTACTATGATATTGTTAAATTCTAATACATCTTTATTTTTTTAGGTTACTGGTTATTTCATTGCCATTTCTTATTCCATATTGTCATCGGTATGAATTTAATTCTACATGTCGGAACACATGCGGATTTACCACCAGTCCCGCCTAATTTTCCAACATGTGGAGACCATCTACCTCCAATTACACCACCACTGCCGATAGATACATTTCATTAATTGGAATATTAAATTGACTATTCAAGAATTATTCATTTTTAACAGACTGGACAGGATAAAATGTATATAAAGATCTTGTAAAGAGTGAGGTCAAACGCTTGAATAGTATTATTTTTTAGTATTTCTGTCTATTCAGTAACTTAACATAATGTTTGTTTACAAATTGCTTATGCAATTTGTTCTAAAAAGCAAACTTGAAGAAACTGTAGAAAGATGTATGTATGTGATTATTTGTAAATACAATTTCTTATTGGTATTTAATTTAATGGTATTTTTATTTTCTACATGTAGTAATTATGAGTACTGTAAGTTCTATCTATTTTTCCCTATCCTTTCTTCATGCTGCATATATTCCTTTTGATTATATTTTTCTAAACTATATACATACATACATTCGTCGACGTTATTGAATATTTTTAAACATTCGATGTTACCTATAAAACACAAATCTATTTATTTATGCCACTTATTTTTCTATCTCTCAAAGTGTTTTTTAAAATTTGAATAGCTAAAGCATAGCTCGTTGCTATCTGATTTAATATTTGCATTACTATCGATTTGCATTAGTTCATCAACCTTATTGTATTCATCAACTTCAAAATTCTCAAACATGTTTTGTTCACGAGTGCTATCCCTATTTTTAGCCTTTGTTTTATTCTTAGACTTATTTTTTTATTGAACACAACACTTGTAAGAGGATATTGAAGACGCCTTATGGCAATCTATGCAACAACCCCATTTGATATGCTATTATCGTTTTCATTACTTCCAGAATTATTTGTTTCTAACTCTATTACCCAATAAGGTTGCTTATATATTCCAGAAACAAAAGTCGTTTTCTATACTGGATCAAAAATATCGATTCGTTTGTTATCCAAATAGATACCCAAACCCTTATCAACAAATTTTCCTAATGACAACAAATTTTCCAACAACGATTTAGCATAAATTAATTGTTCAAATTTAAGAAATCGTCTCTATTTGTGTAAACAGAAACGTTACACGCTCCCTCCGATTTTATAATCGCTGAATCATCGTCATTTGTGCATTTAATATCAAGCCTTTTGGTATTATCGAATGTATTAAAAATCAATTTAGAATCGTTTATGTGCTCCAATTCACCTAAGTCAGCCAGGAATCTAATAAGTTGAGTGTTATCTTTTCGTTCCGCATTATATAACTTACGGTCTATATATAGGCCTTCCCATTCACCAAATTCGAAAGCTCTGGTAGTATTGTTGGACTGTTTGTTCTGTCTATCTCTTCCTCGGTATCTGCCTCAGGCTTGATTTTTATCGAACTTAGTTTTCTTTGGTTCGCTACCTTTGGGTGCTGCCGGATTGCTCCGTTTGGCACCAAGAGTGTAGCCACGACGTTTAACCCCCATAAGAATTTGATGAATCATACCTTCTTTGAGTTTCGTTTTCCTGCAAGATCTGAAGCACATTTTACCGGTCCTCCTACACTCTTTCTTCTAGTGGTCTTTGTTGCCACAGTTTTAGGACAATACCCCAAGATGAGATACGTGATAGGATATAGTTTCTGTGTCGTTTCTCTGTCCACCTGAGTCGTTCTGCTTTATTCAAGCTCATTACTTTGCATAATATCATCCTTAAGTTGATTTAAGTCGATGTCTTGATTATTACTGAAACCTGGCTTACTCCACCTATGCAGTTCTCACTTTTTTCTATACCTGGCTACAATTTTATTCGCAATGATCGAGGTCTTGTCTCCCAGAGAACTCTTAACCGTGCCAATGTGGAAGGAGTTACGTATATTCACGGCGGTGGTATCGGGTTTTATATTCGTGAGGATTTGCGCTTCTGTCTATTGGAAGCTTCTAACATCAATAATATTAATGAGATTGAATATATGCTTGTTAGCATTGATTGCGGTTCAAAAATTTTGCTTGGCGGTGTTTACCGCAGACCAAAACGGCAACATCTTTCCACCTTCTTCAACGCTCTGCAAAATCAATCTCACCGGTTCGGGAATGTTGTCGTTGCGGGCGATCTTAATTCTGACTTGCTCTCCGTTAATTATTATGGCAATCATCTCCGTAATTTGATTAATGAAAATATTTTTCACCTTGTACCGTATGGCGCTACTCATCACACAGATAATTCCGACACGTGGATCGATGTCATTCTATCGGATTGTGGCGACAAGGTCGTGCAGTATGAGAAATCCACTGCACCTTTCATCAATGGCCACGACTACCATATGATTGGTTTCACGTTGGATCTCCCTGTAAAGCACGAGCTGCAGATCATATCACGTGATTTTCGAAGATTCTCTTCAGCTGCTTTTCTGGCTGACCTTCTATCTGATCTTTCCATGCCAGTTTACTTCGATCCTTTAGCCAGCGTCGACGACAAGCTGGCCGGTTTTCAGCAAGCTGCGCTTAAGGCTTTGGATTTTCATGCACCGTTTACCGTACGTAAGCCAAATCCCAACCCTACTCCGTGGTTTACACTAGACCTTAAGAATCGTTGTAAAGCTCGCGATCGGCTATACAGCGCCGCTAAATTATCTAGAAATCGGGCAGCTATTACCCGTTACAGAATTGCTCGCACGGAGGTGAAAAGTGCAATTCGAAGTGCACGCGAGAAGTACTTATTACACGGCTGCTCTGATAGAGAGAAATGTTGGGGCTTTCTTCGTCGAAATGGTTTAGTCCCGGCCAAAAGCAAATCACCTCTCCATTTCTTTGATAAGGATAGGTGCTATTCTCGATGGGCACTATAATAGTTTAGGTTTTGCGCATGAATTTAGGTTTAGGAATCTTGATTGCCTCGAGGTTGCGCAGTATATGTTAGCTTGCCTCTCTAAAGCCAAAAGTCGAAGATGTGATGAGTTATCTCTCTCATATTTTGAGCAAGTATTACCTCAAATTGCCCCGTTTTTAACGGAGCTTTTTAATCTGTCGATTGCGAGTGGAGTCTACCCGTCAATTTGGAAAAGGTCGGTCATTGTGCCACTTAGTAAATGCCTGACACCTAGCTCTCCGGGTGATACTCGCCCTGTTGCTAACATCCCACACTTTGCCAGGCTATTTGATAAAATAATTACAGACCAGGTTATTGCTTATCTCGAAGATAATAATCTTATCTCTTCGTACCAATCTGGTTTTCGTAACAACTACAGCACGCAAACAGGACTATTGAATGTTACTGACGATATCAGGCGGGGCGCGGATAAGGGCCTTCTGTCCCTGCTTTTATTGTTTAATTTTAAGCGTGCTTTCGACTCGATCGACTACGCTACCTTGCTTGCCAAGCTGAAGTCGATTGGTTTTTCAAACGACGCGGTTCGTTGGTTTCACTCGTACCTAACTGGTCGTTCACAGGCTGTTGTCGGCCTCGATGGCACCCTTTCCGATTTTCTTCCCAACACGTCGGGTGTGCCTCAAGGATCTTCTCCAGGCCCTGTGATTTTTCTCATCTATATTAATGAGATTATCTCAGTCCTTCGACATTGCAGTAAGTACCTGGTGATATTAGTAGAGCGGTCGCATCCCTTCACGAGGATGCTAGCCACGTTCTCAAATGGCCTCCTTTTGAATATTGGGAAAACGAAAGCTATGATTGTTGGATCAACTCAGCACCATATGCGTCTGGATTTGCAGCAAATTGAACCAATCGTTGTAGGTGGATTATCGATTCCCCTTGACGATTCCGCGAAAAACTTGGGTGTAATTTTCTCGAAAACTCTCTCTTGGAATGCTCATGTATCTCGCACCTAATCTAACGCGCATTTTGCTCTTTATCGCCTTAGGTTTAAGGGTTATTGTCTTCCTATTAGTTTAAAAATCCAACTAGTCAATGCTCTAGTTCTTCCATATATCGACTAAGCTTGTCTCGTTTATATGGACCTTCCAGATTACCTTGCAATCAAACTGCAAAGGCTGTGTAATTCTGCGGTACGCTTTATCTTTTTCTTGAGGAAAGACTCTGAGCTTGGCCAGTACTATGCTAAGTTGGGCTGGCTATCGCTTAACCACCGGCGAAATTATTATTTAGGAATTACTTTGTATAAGCTCTTCGTTCACAAGCGGACCGGATATCTTGCTGAGTTATTTGTGCCACCTAATGAGGACTTACGGCGCTCGGCTAGACACCAGTCGTCTGCGTTTGCGATACCGACTGCCAGGACCAAGATTTTTAAAAACTCATTCACAGTTAAAGGCATGCACTTTTGGGATTCTATCCCTAACACTATTAAGCTTAGCAAATCGCTAGGCGCATTCAAACAGCGCCTTTATGATTATCTTTTAAGTCTGCCCCAACGTTATGTGAATTATTGTAGTTGTGAATTATTAATCTTAGGTTAGATTAAGGATGTTACTGCGAGTTTACTTTGCTCTTAATATTTTGCTTCTATTTTGCCATTGAAAATTTGTTATTATTTTGTTACTTTTATTTTGTATTTTTATCTTGCTATGTTGTATGATTTGCTCCTCGCCCTACGGCCACTTCAAGTGAATTTGGCATTTCTTGTTGGTCATTTATTTTTTCGTTTACACGTGGTGCATTTCTAGCGTTGATTACGTAACTTGTTTGCTTCACTGCGGCTTGTGTTCGTGAATGCATTATTACTAGGTTGGCGCGAATTCAAATTTTGACGAGATTTTTGAAATGCGCTCGTGAACTCACTCAATTTCCCCGCGAGGAGCAAATCATACAATTCGTCATATGTTGTATGATTTGCTCCTCGCCCTACGGCCACTTGGCCACGGCGTTAATAAATTTGTTTAATAACAAAACTGAAAACACTACAGAACACAAACAGCGTTATTCAAATTGACTGATGACAATTGACAAAAAAAAGGTAACGCTTATGCTGCTGTTTGACTTCAGCAAAGTCTTTGACATCATTTCACTTTCCAAATTACTATCTAAGCTGAGGCAGCTGGAGTTCTCTAGGGCGGCTCCCCTGTGGATTAAATCATATTTACAGGGACGATCTCAGATGGTAATTTTGAATAAAAGCGGAACTTTAGAGTGGCTTGAAACCAGAGTTCCACAATGCTCTGTCCTGGGACCCTTGCTGTTCAGCCTCTATGTCAACGACCTGCAAAATATACTCAACGGCAACATAATTAAATATCTTTTTTACGCGGATGACCTCCAGATCTATCTACACACCAAGAAAGATAATTTTCTGGACGGCGTGGCTCGACTGGCAGAAGCGGCGCGGCTGGTTTCTGTCTGGGCGGAGAGCTCCGGTCTGCTACTTAACTCCGGAAAAACCAAGTCTATATTCTTTGGGTCCATGAAGAACGTTAATGATATTAAATCATGGAACTTGCCTGGGGTTCCGTTGCCGGACGGAGTGATCGTCCCATTTAGTGAGACGGTCGTGAGTCTCGGTGTTGTACTGGATAGCAAACTTACTTGGAGACCGCAGGTGGATGCTATCAGGAAAAAAGTAAATAAAGCCCTGTATAGCCTGCGGTTTATCAGGGGCTACACCACTGAGACTCTCCGCAGAAGGCTAGTTGAGACACTTATACAACCACACATCGACTACTGTGCTGTGACTATCCTGAACGCGTCTAACGAACAACGATTCCGGATACAGAGACTGAGCAATTCGCGTATGATATTTATCTTCGGGGTTAGGAGGGATGAACACATGAGTCCCTATCGGTTTGCACTGTTACATTGTTTAATAAACACATTCTGCTCTGCGAAACCAGCCGTCACTCGCCTCCTTGGGCAAGGGGGCACTACGGCGGCACCTGCTGGCCACTGAATCGTGAGAACTCTGAGCCCTCTGGCGCTGCATTTTTTCATATTAATCTAGTTTTAATCTAGTCAGACTCGACCCAAGGCCGTAAAAAATTCTGCCAGTATTAAGTATTTTTTTTTTTTTTTTTTTAGATTTCAAACGTGCAATACACATAGGTCTTTGACCAAACCTTAAGTGTACAACGTAATATTAGAAAAGTTTAATGTGATAATTAAATATGACAAAATGTGATTTTATGTGATTCTATGTGACAACAATTTTTATATATTTGTTAGACTGTATGCGACACAGTCTTTGTGTTCTTTATTGTATTATTTTTTGCTTTAGCAAATAAAGACCTATCTATCTATCTATCTATCTCTTCTGTCACACGTACGCGCTCGACTCGGTTCCCGTCGGTCGCCGCGCGGCAGTGTGATCTCCCCCCCCCCTCTCTCTCTCTCTCTCTCGCTTACTCGCTCTCTTCTCTTGTGGCTTCCGGTGAACGTCCGACGGTGCTCCCGTCATTGTCTCCTGGACTCCTCCCGGACCTGGTGGCAGCTGGCGGCTTCGGCTCTTCCACGCCGAGGTTGCTGGCTGCTCTGGTCATATGGATGATGGTGGCGGACTGGCTGGCTTCCATCCTCTCGTCGGGATGGTCGCTGGCTCGTCCGGGCGCTTCCTAGTGCCAACGCGCGAGCCAAAGAGGCTCGCTCTCGCGACAACGATGCTCACTGTCGCGCCGACGATCTCGCGATGCAAGGTATAATGCAGAGGATGGTTCCCCGACCAGACATTAACCAGCAATAAGATCGGATCTACCATAATATGCTGCCTAGTCTCAAACGCGGGCTCCAGAAGACTGGCGGTAAAACGCCAGTGGCAGCCATGGGGTTTGCGGAGCAAATCGACATCCTGTCCTTATTGGTTGACACCATAGGCAAGCTGCGCAACCAGCGAAACACGCCAAAGCTGGTAGAGGCGACAAGAAGTCAGCCCCTCCGCGAGGACGCTCCGCACCTAGGAAAGAGAGAGGCAAGTCTCTTAGTCCGAAGCGCAAAAGCCAGAGGTCTAGCGAGAATTTCGGTCAATCGGACTAAAGAAGCCAATAGAATGCTTCAAGTACCGTGAAAAAGGTCACATTGCCCGAGAATGTCCCTTGGGTAAGGGAAATGGCAAAAAGGAGGAGTAGGCGAGGTTACTACTCCTCTTGAACCGTCGCGCGAGGAGTCTTCCCGAGAGGAGAGGCACTTGACAGACGGCGTAGCCAAGACCTAGCCCGAAACCTCAGGCTATTTTGATCGCATTGTCGCACTGTTGTCCAGCGAGTTTGGCTAGCCGACGATATTACCAATTGAAGACGAGTCGCGCTAGTGGGTACAAGTTGGTATCAGCGGGTTCAGGGTAAGAGCTCTCTACGACCCAGGCGCCGCTATGACCATGATGGGTTCGTTAGGACTTTAAATCGCTAGCGCCTGCGGTCGACCTTTGCGACAACGCGATGGCCGTCAAGCACAGTGTGCAAATAGTCAGACGTCGCCGATCGTGGGATTTTTGGACTCGACATTCCACGTCGCGGGTGTACAACGCGACGTAACGGTGGCGATCATACCCGAAGCGACCAACGAATGTCTAGTTAGAACGAATTTCGGACGCCTGTACGTACTCTCCAAGCGTCTTGCTCGCAGCCCTAGCCATCGCCTTGATCTCTTTATGAACATTGTTCCTCGGGAGAACTAAGTCCAGAAGAGACCTGACTCGTTCGCAGTGGATGGCAAAGGCCTCAGCAGCCTCCTTCTCGCGATTCTTTCCTAGTAATCCGCCAGTTGTAGCATTAGATGCTACAGGGGTCGATATTTATTTTCTTGTCACATACATAGAATTTACGTTTCCTTGGGCAAGGGAAACAGTGCGAGTCTCCTCTAGTCGAGGGGTCTCGCCTCCGCTTTTCTTGCTGCCGGTTTACATCCTTTTAGTAATTTTATGGTTATATGAGGCTTATTTTATTTATCAAGCGAGTAGGCGACGCGCGGAGTGAATCAGTACGGCTGTTATTTGTTACCCTTGCTCGTCCCCTAGTCGCTTGGTGCACACAAATTCTTAAAAAATAGATTTCGCATATTATGACTTAAACGTACATTCCCCTCGATTTACCTAAAGCTGGCTTGGCACATATAGTCGAATAATTTATACTTCTACATAGTTTTAATCTTAAGTTCTAGTGAAGTTAGAAGAATTTTTGTTATGTAAAACTTAAGTTATTGATAGATGCATTAATTTTACCTCGGCTAATCTTATCTTAAGTGTACCTAAGATCTCTGAAATTAATAATTTGTTTGTCGGCAATAATAAAAATCTAACAATCAGGTTTTATTCTTTTTCTCTTTTTTTTTTTACTTATGTTCACATTCATTGATTATATGGTCGCACACATGATTAAATATGTTCTTGTTGGTTAAATATATAGTATATATGCATAGTTAAAGAGTGGCTCTCGACTCGTGGTTGTAAGTTCCTCTCTTATTTCTTTATCCAGACGCTGTACTCTCCTCGATTATAACCGATAGTGCGTTTTCTATTTTTAGCTTGCATCCTTCGGGTATATTAACTTCGCCGTTTCCCTCTAAAGTGATGCTCTGTTTTTCTTCCCGGCATGTCCCAGTCCTGTTCACTCTTTCGGCTGTTAAAAAGATCCATCGCGCCGAGTTTTGTGTTTTGACTAAATAATACTCGGGCCCGTGTATTAAGGTTCGTTTACACAAGTTGTGGGCCCTGTATGATTCCGGATCATATTCGGACGTGGTGTACTTTCAGACACTCTCCTCTTTCCTCCTTGCTCATGAAGAAGTGTTCGTTATTATCCGGGTTTATTACTAGATAATTGCCCCCCTGGGACGATTTTTATTGCGGTGTGTCGAGGTAGTTCGAGTGGGTCGAAGACAGGAATTAACACAAGTTCGTAGGTCCTGTATATCTCTTTGTTCTAAGTTCTCGTTGAGAATTTGGATACTCTCATCGATGAATGGCTCTTGTTCTCCTTCCACTGTGTTAGTTTCATCCTCTTCGTTCAACCCAAGCCTGGTCATCAGCGTGTGTTTTTTGCGTTCGAGAGTATTTATCTCCTCGTTCATTTCGTTTTCTATGACTGTCATGCGGTCGGCAGGTTGCGAAAGTTCCTCTTTTCTATTTCGATGCATATCCTCAAGCAGTATTAGGTTATTGATTCCTGCCCCTTCCAACCGGTCGTTGTTGCCGCCGTGTTTGTGCGTCTGAATATCGTACTGTCCTTTTATTGATTCGAACATAATAGCCATTTTATTTAGTTGTAAGATTTTATCTTACATTAGGTACATCTGATTCATTAAAACGCTGTTGGATGCATTTCGATAAGCTTCTCTTTGTGTCAGGAATATTGCTGAGCATTGGAATAATCCCGCGCTGTCGAAAACAGGAGTGGTGTCAATTCCTGTTATAAACTACCATTCTCCCTAGGTGAGCCTCGTATAGCCGTTTCGTTGATACATAAATCCGGGGTTGTTTCTAGATCCGGATACCTTGATGTTGGTTCCCGCCATTACTGTTCCCAGCGTTAGGACGAGTCCTGCTCTAAAATATATGCTCCACTTCATCTGTAATGCGAGGTTCTTATTTAATTCCGCTGTTCGTCATAGGGTTTTTATTGTGTCAGATTATAGTGTTTCGAATACATATAGTTTAACTATTCTCATCGTATCGCGTCGCGTTTTCCGAGCTCTTGTTTATGAAACAGATTCCTATAGCGCCGTCGCGTGTAGTTATCTATAGTCCTGTCGGAACTCCCACCTGGCTCTGATATGTGTGGCTAACACTTTTTCTTTTACCCTGCCTACTACAGAGAACTTCCTACATCGATTTTTGATTGCCTGATCGAAATGACATCCGATGATTTTCATGCAATGTCCACAACAGATGGGCGGGATTTCGTTCCAAAGTTCGTCCACTGTTCGCGTGATATTGAGTGATGCTAGATTTCGCAACTCGAACGCCGTTTCTGAATAGCATCGTTCGCAAAATAAATTTATTCCGTATTGGTAGCTGACGCGTTCGTAATTTCTGATAAGTTCGGATTCGGTTTTACGAAACCTATCACGAAATGTGAGGTTGTCGGACTCCTGATTGCTGCCTGCCCCGTATAAATCTTGTGACATTTTTCGCACTCCCTGGCTGGCGTTACCTCAACAGTGTCGTCCCGCAGATATTGCACGAAATCAGTAGCGTGATCTTCGAGAGTATATGCGTATCTAGAAATCAGACGTACTCGCCTCGAGTTTCTTGTACAAGCTGATGATAGGAGAGTTGACAAAATATTTTTTTGTGATCGTTAGCGTAGTATCCGTGTACTCCAGCCTTGGTTTGAAACGAGTACAGGCCTTCTAACGCGTTACAGACTGAATAAAATGGCTTTTTATTGTTCTTGAAAGTTTAATCCTTATTTTCTACGCTTAATTTGTTATTTTTAGACAAAGGTCATCATAGTTTTTGAAGTGATAACTTCTTATGGGACGGAGTGAATTGGTTGGAATGCGTTACGGCGCCGTTATGTCTGGCTATCCCCACCCTGCCGTCTCTTGCCTTCTCTCTCGCACGCATACGGCGACTGAGCGGAGACATCCCCACCCTGCGGTCTCTTGCTTCCTCTCTCGCACGCATACGGCGGCTCAGCGGAGACATCCCCACTCTGCGCGCGCTTTCTTCTCTCTCTACTTGCACGTGTTCTCTCTCTCTCACTCTCTCTCACTCGCTCGCGTCTACATGCCCTTTCTCTTTTGCATACTGTATATCGACGGCTGACAGGAAGATCACCGTATCTCAGCCGCGGCTTCGAGAACGCCGTATCCCGGCGGTGGCTTCGGGATCGCCGTATCTCAGCCGAGGTTTCGGAAACGCCGTATCCGAGCCGCAGCTTCGGAAACGCCGTATCTCGGACGCGATTTTTTTTCC
>QLSS01000085.1:3682-64355 GCA_024372645.1 Trichomalopsis sarcophagae
GAGAGAGAGAGAGAGAGAAAGCCGTGAGTGTGTGAGACGGGAGAGTGGTGTGCGGTGCGGGCGCACACCTCGACGTCATCCACGCGAGGCGTCGAGCCAGCGTGCGCGAGAGTGAGAGAAAGAGAGTGAGTGAGACGAGAAAGTGGTGTGCGGTGCGGGCGCACACCTAGACGTCTTCTGCGCGGGGCATCTAGCCAGCGCACGTGATAGAGAGAGCGAGAGAGAGAGAGAGAGAGGGAGATCACATTGGCCGCGCGGCGACCGAGAGAGAGAGAGAGAGAGAGAGAGAGAGAGAGAGAGAGAGAGCCAACCGTCAACAGACTGGACCTGGGCCTGAGGCCTGCCGTTTGCTGCACGAGTGCGGCTCGTGCGTGAGCGCGCCAACATAAGCCCTGCGTGGCTACATTGTGCGCGGGAGGCATCATTGCCACCGCGTTGTAGGGAAGGGCTGGGCGAAATATAAGTGCAATAAAGTGATAACCATTGTGTGATTATTTTCCCCTCTCCCTAGCGTTCTCCCAAACGTGACGATCGCGTCAAATCCCACGAAACGAGAAAAATCCTAGCGCATGCGAGGCGTTAGGTGTTGCGCACTTGTGTTGGGAGTGTTTTCTATGAGTGTTTTCAATTTTCTTGAATAAATAAATTGCAGTGCGGCAATCAATTCGCAGTATTTAAGCTTCGAATCGCTAAAATATTAAAAATTGCACAAATATAAATTTTTGAAATGTCATCGATTGCTACATCAAAGGATATTAATCCCTGAAATTGCATGAAATTCAAATAATTTACGGTAGCCTTCTCTGGTAGGTGCTTTAGAGAAACACTTTCAATATCAATTTATAGCTCCTTTGAAATGATTTTCGTTAATATTTACACGATCAATTTCAATAAAAACCAGATCATTATCAGAAAATAATAAAAAAACTGATAAGTCTGCAGTCACTTTATAGGACAAGCATGTTAACTCTTGCTCTTAAAACAGTAGTAAAATCTTGATTCTATAAAATTAAAGTATGGGACGTATCGATATAGTATTTATCATACTATTTTTCCTTTTATAGCGGTCATTACGTTCCTCGTTATTACGAAATCAGAAATATCTCGCGCAATAACAGCGCAATAAAACTATTTACCTGTTTTCACCACAACTTTTATAGTTCCATCCACCTGTAGCAAGGACGATGATTCCTTACTCTCGTACAATCGTAGCTGTCATTACTCTACACTCGTTATACCCACAACGCTAAAATCATCCTAGAGCTTGACAAAAAGTCTCCGAATAACTCTATAAAACCTCGAGCTTCCCAGTAAGTCCATAACCTTTCAACGTCCCCATCGAGAGTCCGAAGCAAGTCGAATCCTCCGAAGCGCATCTCCCTCTCTTTTCTCGAGTCGCATATTCCTCAGCGCACCGAGAGGAGCGACAGATCATCGCACACCGCTCGTAAACAGTAAACTCCTCGGCGCAGAAGACAAAGACAAAACGAAGGGGCGCAGAGCTCGTTAGCCTTCCCGTTGTTCTTTCCGTGCGCGCGAAAAACCGGATCTCTCGTGTCTAGCGCCGGTAGTAGTTCCCTCTGCGGTCCATGTAGACTTAGAGCTGGCGATAGCAGCGCAGAAATTGACTGCGATCGCTCTTGGCCGGAAAAACCAGTCCCGCGCTTTTTCAGGGCTTTCCGCCCGCGGAGGACACACACCGCGGGTAGGACTGCGGCGGTGTACTCGTTCTTTTTCCTTTCCTTGCTTCTTTCGCGCGCCTGGATATGTACGCCACGACGCTTAATTTATTCGCTCTCACCTGTCCGGAGAAGCTGCGCGGCCGCTCGGGCGGTGTACAGTGACGAATTGCCTTCGTGCTTATATAGCAGTGTACGTACGCGGGGAGGGCCGGCCAAGGTTTCACCAGGAACTGAACCGTATACTTGACGGACTACAAATAAAAGTTCATGTTCGCGCGCGTTGTTGTTCTTTTGTTTGACGGAAAAGCGCGGAAATGTTTGAGCGGCTAATGCTAATGTTTGCACAGAATATAAGTAGTCGATTTTCTTATAGACGAACTCGTCAACAATATACACTATTCATTGTATAATTCATACTAGAGTATGGCATCTATTGTCTAAAAAAATCGTTTAACCATTCTAAACTTAACTTATACATCAAAGAATAAATGCTCAAGAAGCAGCAAAGCCACGAGGGCATTCGAGAGTCACGTCTCGTATAGCTCGAAGCAATTCCTTCAAAATCTCCACGCGTTGCTGTATTTATACTGCGGATTTTTATCCCGGCTCTGCGGAAAAACCTGATCCTCGCGACTCGTAGGAGTCGGACACGTCGCGGACGGATCTCCCTCGCGCGCAAGAAACGAGAAGCTCCAGCTTCTTCGTTTCCCGACGTCTTATTTCCTGAGCGTATCGTCGCTTCTGTGCTGCACGACGGAAGAGAAATTCTCACGGGAATGATGATGAAGAGATATATTCCACGCGCGATTTTTCGCCGAACGTACACACATACACACACGAGTCTAGCGGCTCAGCAACGGAAAGAGAGAGAGAGATAGAGAGAGAGAGAGATTGAGAGAGAGAGAGAGAGAGAGAGAGAGAGAGAGAGAGAGAGAGAGAGTTGAACGCGCTCGCGATTTGCGCGACGGGCAAGAAACGCTTCTACGTTTGTTATTCGCTGCAGCCGACAGACGAGGCTTATCTCGAGTGACAGGCGAAACGCCGCCGGCCGAGTGTGGGATGCGCCGCCGCGTAGCCTTTTCTTTTTTTCCTCTTCATCGTTTTGACGGAGATTTTTCATGTGTGCATATAACGTGTATCAGTTACATTCGAACTGAGAGGTTTCGACCTGACTTATTCTCAGCGTGAAACTTTTTTGTACTGAACGATGATAATAATGCGGTTTTACACGTGTTATACATCTCGATGAATTTTTTCGAATTCGAATTACCAGGGGGTGTGTAATAAATCGTAATACGCATCGATCGGATCAAGGTGGAACGGTTCGCGGAAGAAACAAAAGTATCGGGTGTCCAAAGTCGACGCGTTCGCGATCGGTAACGGTTCGGTGCATCGAGCTGGTCTTCAGACGCGTGGGAGAGACGGGTACGCACGCTGGACTCGTTTATTACAAAACTTTATTGCTGCAGTGAATTTTTTCGGCGAACGGTAATCTTCTTTCACGGCCTGTTTCTTTGTTACCAACGCGAAATCGAGATTGCAGTGTTCTTTGGAGACCTAAATGTTCTGTAAATAGTATAGATTATGCTGTGTGAAACACGTGTGTATGCAATTCTTCCTAATCATACTTTTTTGATGTAAGACTCATTTATAATGAAAAATTTTGAAGGAACTAACATGGTTATGTGCGAGCTACAATTTTTGTTCACATAGGAAGATGGACATACATCACTTTACATATTTACATACACATTTTGATTTTTGCAAGTGCTAATAGAGTATATCACGATGTGACTTAAACGGCCCATTATTACACGTCGTGTTAATTAGTTAAATCAATTTCAAAACCTCATTATCTTGCAGATTTTCGAGATCTTTATCACAAAACCGTGTGTAAAATCATTAAAAGAAAAACAAACTGAAATACAAGATAAAAAATTACACAATAAACGCTATCACAAGTTACCGATAAAATCATTACAGAATATAAATCCGCGTTACCGTTTCGGTTGAAAGCTTTCATGAGAAATTACTCAAGTAAATCAAGCAACGCTCCAATAAGACCTCCTAAACGATAGTCCGCGCGCATTCCGCTCCTAATTCACCCAACCTTCATCGCGCGCAGACAATCGACAAAAAGCCACCTCCCTCTCTCTCCCCCCGGCTATTAGTCTTCATTACAAGCGGAAGCACCGATATCCAGCTCTCCTTTATATTCTCGCGAGATCGCATAGCTCACATCGCAAAACCTGCTACTGTCAAAATGCAGAAACAGCAGTAGTCCTCCCCTTGTCCCCGCGCGAAAATATATTACCCCTTCTTGCGTGCGCGCGCGACATATCCGTATCCGCGATCGGCACGCGTATATTGTACACACTGCACACACTCACACACGAAGAAATTGGCTTCCCACGACGCACGCGTGAGAAACGCACTGGTGTATCTCTTGTCACGAGGACGAAGAGGTGGAGGAAGCGAAACCATTCGCTCCTCGTTATATTCATATGTGTATGTGTACCTGCGCGTGTGCGTGTAGTACGTATAAGAGAGGCGTCGCCAACCGACGCCTCGCACTGCACTTGTCGCTGCCACCGCTGTACTTGGCACCTGTCGGATCGCGATCGCCGATATGCGCAGAAATCGGGCAGGTCGACTGACATTGTAGCGCGTGCCTGTTAGTCTCGTGATTGCTTTTATTTGCTTCTCGCTTTTCTTTCCTTACACCGCCGGGGTTAGACATTTTAAAAATAGCGTATCTCAATCTTTGATCATTAGCCTCACAACGCACTCGGCTCATTAACGCTCGCACGCTTTTAAAAGCTTAATAACAGCCAACTGCGGCTGTCCATATTATACTATGCAGCTCGCACCTAGTAGCGTGTCTGCGTTGTACTCGGCACTTCGCAGCGAGCAAACGAAGAAAAGGAAGAAAGCTGCAGCTCACCGTTATTGAAGAAGTTATACATAATAGCTCGTAAAGCCGTTCACTTGGAAAATTCCTCATTCCCGGATACAACAGCCATGAAATTAAATCATTTCCCGTGCGCAAAAGGAAAAATAATAATCCCTCTATAGTCCTCGAATGAAAAGACACGATTAGAATGAACGAGATGCCGTCGCGAGAGAGTCGTGCCATTAACCTTATCGATTAGCAAACGAGGATCGAAGAGGGGGTGGGCGTGACCGCTTCCGAACTTTTATAATGTACGCGCAAACCGTAGCGGGATCCTTCTCTGTCTCGGCCCACGGTCAGATCGGACGCGGTTTTGCTAATTTTTTTGGCGCGAGAGCGAACCTGGCGACAAGTCTGGCACGACGTCGACTTAATGACGTGGTTTTTTGAAAAAAGGCGGGAAGCTGCTGAAGTTGCGCTCGATCGGCTCGCGCGCGTTTAACGAGATCGTTAATTATCGATGTGTGCGAAGACGACTGGCGAAAAAACTCGATAATTTGATGAAAAATGACTATGATGAGCTAATTGGAGATGATTTATAATGATGAGCTTCCTGTTCGAGAGCTTTTAATGCTCGGCGCTGTCGAGGGAGACGCTTTGAGAAAATCAAGTAAACCGCATGCACAGCGCTCAAAACAAAAAATAATAATAATAAAATAAAAATGAACGATTTATAATTCATCAAAGCCGACGATCTCATTCGCGTGCGTCAAAATCGCTCGAATCGTATTTATACTCGCATCTGGCTAAACTGTTGCCTACGGGGCAATCTAAACGCGCGCTATCTCAATCGGGTTACTTCCCTGCGCCTATACTCGTATAAACGTACCCGAGAGTCTAGACTCCCGGCGAGCCTTGCTTGGAATGCACTCGTCGGCACTCTTCTCTTGAAATTCCGCTAAAAAAAAGAAAAGCGCGAGATGTATAGCGATAAGCGAGGCCGGGTAATTTCCGTTAGCGAAGAGGAAGCGAAGCCGTCGTCGAGGGTGAAATTACGAGGCTAACGGAATTCCGCCCCACAAATAAGTATGTATACCACTATGTGTGTATATACGTAACCCTCGATGTGTATACGGAGTGCTATACTCGGCCTTTGTGAATAGATACTCGAACGCAATCAGCCGCGGTTATTCATTCGGCTGTTCACTACTGTGCCGATTCTTTCTTTTGGAGAACTCGATTGATGGCTTGTTTAGGGATGCGTATTAGGAATTTCCCGGTGACGCGATTTTTGTGTGTTTAGGAATCGCGATTCGCCGAGGGTCGTGTTATGCGATCATTTCATGAGTCAAGCTCTTGGATTCTGAGTCACTCTTATGATAATATGTAGGACGTACAGAACGCAAAAGAATAACTTGAGTCAATTAAAATTCTCCTCTCGAAAACTGCCACAATGACACAAAAACGAATGCACACCCTGAGCTTGTAAATTTTAATCCTCTCCTACGTATAAGTCTGTCGATCGACGTCAATTCGAAAGTACGCTGAATTCGTCTCCAGACACGACGACGACCCACATTTCTCAAAACCAAATGAAGCGTACGAAGAACTTACTTTAAACACGATTTTCTGGTTTCGAAGAGCTTCTCTCGTCAGAAACGAACAAGACGCGCGATAAAATAACGATTTTATTTTCACTCGGGATGACAAATACATACGCTAGAGGCCAATGAGTGAAAGGAAAAACGAAAGTGTCGAGGGAAAGCACGCGCGCGATCTGATAAAAAGGGATATTCGCGTGTAAACTTGCGCAGATTAAAGAGGTGAGATTTCATCACTTCTAGGAGGCGCATACAAGCTTTTTCGTGTGCGTCGTGAGAGACGCGCCTGCGCTCGGGTATATCGCCGCGATTGAGTTATGTTTGCATTGCACACGCTCGCGCTTTATACGAATGTTTTTTTATCTTCTCCGAGGATTTACGCGCGCTTTTATCGCTGGATTTACGCGCGCTTCTCGGGCCTCCGCTGTGATTTTGTTTATGCTATAAAGTTCGAAGCTGTATGATCCTGGGCTCGGTAGGACCGAATATGTACGAGTAGAAATAATTCGAATTCGATAACTCGCTGTTGGAATGATCGCCTGACGTGAGCGATGTAGCATTAGAAATGATTTTTTTAACTGTAAAGGGAAAATGAATACGACTCTGGCATCCAGCAATTTTGTCGCGTCGTTGGCTGTAATAGTTACTCTGCCTGATTTATGGATCTAACTTATCTCGCGCTATAGGTCTTCTTGAGTGCAAGCGTATCCGATCACACTGCAATACACTATTCCGAGTCAAATACCATGTGTCGCTATGTGTCCTTTCCGAACATTTTGCAGTGCAGTGCCATGTACATTTAAATTAAACTCAAATCGTTTCTAAAATCAACATATATTTATTAGTACGCATAAGTTCAAATTTTTATTTGAAAAGTTCGAGATTGCCGCGATAAAAAAACGAAATACTCTCTAATTTTCGTTGTTGCTGTTAGGAATTCAAATATACGCAGATAAAATTTACAGCCAATCAGAGGACGAATAGAATGACAACTATGACTTTTTTATACACAAGTTAGTTTCACCACAAGTGTCCCGCCACGGAATCTCTCATAAATACTCATGCTACACACAAGGTCCGTTTATATAACAGCGCGCAGGTATGACAATGGGCCTATACACCGCACGGTAGTTCAGAAACATCAGGAGCAAAGGGAGAAAGAGCAAAAAGAGGAGCGAGAGGAAACAGCAGCTCTATACGAGTCACGCTCTCGCTGCATCATCACGAGCGCGCTACCGGCATAAGCGCCGGCACTGTGTATATATATATATATATATATGTGAATATACGCCCGCCGAGAGTTTAAGATATAGAGAACGCGACTGCGAGGACGATGCCCGAGGGCCCTTTCTTCAACTCTTATATATATAGTCCTGCGTGTACAGTGGCGCTAGACATATAGGTGCTTCTGTGCATTTTTAGAGATGTAATTGAAAATTGGTTGAGCTTTTTTGCAGTAGTGCGCTAGTAGGTTTTGTTCGCTTGCTTTCAATTGCATCCCATTGTGCAATTACTCTACAATGAAAAGCTGCAATCAAATTTTCAAGCACACATATCCAGAATAAAAACTCCTCCACCTCATTATTATACTACAAATCGAAACTCGTTTCCCCACCTCCTCGACCGTGTCCTTTCTATACATAAATTATTCATCCGAGAAAACTCGACGAAAGCAAAGCGCTGTACATCCCATACAGCATAGAAGGTTTCACGCACCGTCGCCTATACATAATCAGTATCCATAAGGTAAAGCTTTTAAAAGCACTCTCCGCTCTCTCGCTGACAAGTGCCAATATCGGTTTCTCAGCTCTCTCGCGCCGGCGACCATACGCATATTATTCCTTTCCCTTGTATTATATATAGCCATCGCGACACCTCGCGCATACCTCTCTCTCTCCGCGCGATTTCAACAAAAATGACAATCGAACTGGCTTCGCGGAATCGCCAATATAACAACTAGCTCATATATTGCGGCTTTAAAAGCTGTATACACCTATAATATTACACGCAGCTTCCCCCGAGTGTATCTATATACATGCGCGTATGTATAAAAGAAGTATTGGCTCGACTCGATAAACGAGTTTAGTCGCGAGAAATCGAGTATAGTGTCTTCTGTGCTCGAGTCTGCATGTGTATGCGCGTCTCCGGTTGTCCGCATACTAATTGCGCGCGACCTGACAACTGCCCGCCGCGCATACACAGAGTCGCATTCGCGGACAATGCGCTGCGCGCGAGCTCGTTTCATTAAGGAGCTTTTCCTTAAAGCCTGTCCTTCGCCGGCACCGGGTAGTTTCCTGTTTTTCTTGCGCGCGCGCGCGGGGGCTACTTCTCTCGATCGTGCAACTACTCTCGTTGCTCTCTTTGCAGACGACTTCATTTATTTTTTCGCCGTATGCATCGAGCTCGAGATGGACAACGAGAGCGTATGGTGGTTTGCTGAGTAGTTCATCAGTATGGCTCTCGTTAGCAGTCGATCTCCTCTTCGCGCGCGAGTGCAGATAGAGATGTGGAGAGTATTTTATTCCTCTCGTTTGAATTTAATTGACAGTCCAAGAGGACGATGCTACTTTTCCAAAACTAATTAGTAAAACCTGTATCGAAAATGCACGTATGCTTATTCATTTTGTAGCCGCATTTTTTGCAGCTTGTCGCTCGCGTGTTCTGTATTTTTGTAAAATAACTTATTTAAAAAAAAACTCGCGTGTATCAGATATCGATTTACAAACAATTTTCGAAAATCAGATTTTAATTATAAGCTCCTTCTCGTTTTTTTCGTACCACCCGTTACATTCGATTGTATCGACGCGCCGGAGCCGAGCGAAGACAAGACAAGAGAGCACGTGGGCAGGCCGGCGCGCTCGCGCGTATAATTTTTCGCGGCCGCGCGCGCACTTAATTTTTGTTATACTTCGCCGTACGGCTATATAATATACATCGCAGCTATCTGTCTCTCTCTCTCTCTCTCTCTCTCTCCTTTTCTCCCAAATTTCCATTAAACTCTTTTCAGCTTAATCGTAAAACCGCTCCCGATGCGCACACACACACATATAACAGCGGTTTTTTTTCCCGACGATAATTCCAACCTTTTACGATCACCTTAAAGACTCGCGCTCGCCGTAACACACATTTTTTTTCGCCAGACACGTTATTTGCTTCGTAAAGAAAATGAAGATTTTAAACCGACGAGCCCCGGCGATTCTTTTCTCGTCGACTCGCACATCAGAGAGGAAGGAGGAGGAGGAGAAGGAAGATAAAGGGGTCAGCGGCCGGTAGCTTTCGCCGTTGTGTATAAGCAGTTTTGAACACCCCAGCCTGTGAACCAAAACGCGTGCGCGCGTGCGCGCGCGTGTGTATTGTAGCAGCTGAGCACCCGCGGTGCAACGACCATAACGAATTCGAAATGAGGCTTCTTTTTAAATATTGTTATACCCTCGCGTTCGTGCTTTTATTACGGGTAATTGAATGCTGTGCATCGATTTTATTCGATTGCTGTGAGTTATATCTGTGGACGAAATTTGTATCTTTTGTAGATCTGTTATATAATATCGGCTGTGCTTCGGCTTTACACGTAAGGTATAATTAAAGTAGCTTCAGACGTGCAGTTATTAGTTCCTCGGCTCGAGCGCATTTTGTTTTCGTTTGTAACGGTGCACACGCGCGAATTTCGTTTTGGTTTTTGGTATACGCGGTCGTTGTTGCTGACGTGCAATTTCCGCTCAAAAACGAGAAAGCCATTAAAATTTCGATTAAGCTAATACTTATACACTGGCGCGCTGATATTCAAGTGACCATATCCAAACTATTTAAAAGTTGTGGTTATGTATGGTGTCTAATTTTAAATATGTATTGAATTTAGTCTAGAACAAATAGATGAATATTCACAGAGCACATACCTCACAGCTTCACTGACCTCTCGATATAGCAGCACAGACACTACTGCATCGGTCCGTCAAATTCATTCTCTAGTTATACAGAGTTATACAGTTCTCCAGCATCGAAAATCCGCGCGCGGCATCGCAAAAATCACGTGCGCCAAGAGTCCATCAATTACGGATATCCGCGCGCGCGCACACACATACACACACGCGTACAGCAACAGCACAGGAAGGAAGAGTACGGAGAGAACACACAGAGCTATTAAAAAACCGCCGCCGCGCGGATGCTGATGGCTCCGCGAGTACTTAGTATAGCCGGCGCGTAGTTGAGTGCGGGCGGTAATAAGACTGCTGGCGGCGGTAGCTGCGCCGTGGTATCGTGGCCGCAAGGCCCCTCTCTCTCTCTTTCTGTCTCTCTCCCTCTCTCTCTCTCTCACTCTCTCTCTCTCTCTCTCGCTGGCACATGATCCCCCGGTCCATTCTTCTTCCTCTCTCTTTCTCTCTCTCTCTCTTGCTCTCGCACTCCCTACTATACCTGCGATATCCTGATGCAGTGAGCATACAAGAGTCCTCTCTTTCGAAGAGGACGATTCTCCGCGCTGCAGAGTCGCGTGACAGCCGGAATCCTTTTGTGTTCTTGCGCGCACGGCCAGCTTTATTCGCGGATCGATCAGCTAATGCCGTGTGTGTGTGTGTCTGCGGTTACATGAGCACGCTTAGTTAACTTTAATACTTACTCTCTCGCTGGTTATTATAATCCGAAGGTTTTTTTATAGCAAATATTTACATCAGTTTTTTAGTAATAAACGCGAAAGGAGCAAGTAAAGACCGCGCGGGGGAAGCAACACAGAATTCAGTTCCTCATATCCTTCGTTTTTTGTTCTTCTCGCTATACAAGCGCGCAACTAATATCCGCTTCCTTTCAATATCCTTATATTGCTCCTATACGTTTTTATAATATCCTCTCCCTCGTTCTCTTACGTTTACGCCTATCCTCTTCTCTCTCTCTCTCTCTCTCTCTCTCTCTCTCTCTCTCTCTCTCTTTCTCGCTCGCTCGCTCGCTTTGTTTTATTACTCGTCTTTGCCCGATCGGTCAGCCCAAGGCGAGAGAATCGCGCGAGTGAGCTCATCCCGAGGCGTTGGTTGGGTTGGCGAAACGAGCCGTGAGTGCCGCCTCCTTGAGGAAACCAAGATTTGTATATAATGCATGTGTGTATACCCTTGCGAATTTCGTCGCCCTTTTCTCAGCTTCAGGCTCCTTGGTGCTTTTCTGTTTGCGGTACTTGACTCAAAGTGCTTTGTAGAACCACTACTGTTGCAAATTGTAACAACTTTGCATTTCAGCTCTTATTAATATTGCTTTTTGTAATTTGATTGTGTTATCCGATGCAGCTCTCGTGTATTAGACTGTGGATCTTCAGTAAAATATCTTACTTAAAACTGGAACTACCGTAAGTTAAATGGTGATGCAAAACATAATCGTATCTCGATTAACATAATCTAATGCATATAATAATACTAGAAAATGCTGGGAAGCATTGTTTAAAAGGTCATGTTTGAAAATATTTAAATAAAAGGTTTGCTCAACTAAGACTATAGTTTTATCATCGATAGTAATATACATGAATAGCAGGTAAAATAACAATTACGAAAATATTCTAAACAAACTTATATTTATAATACATAGCGATTAGAATGCGCCCTCGTGCGGTGCAAGCTGCAATTTCTTCCTCCACCTGTTATGGCGAATATCACGCATAGCGTGTTTATAAGGACTAGCCGGTTCACCGCTCACCGCAATCGAAGTAGCGGCTTACCGACTGGAAAGAAGAGAGCTACTTTTACACGCCAAGGATAATGCAGATTCGCTTGCAAATTTTATACAAGTACAGTGGACTCGTTTTCAGAGGATTTAAATACGCACATGTATCAGCATTTTTAAAAACTACTTCAGTATTTATACCCACTTATTTCATATCGAAAGAAATTTTAGAGTGAAAAAATAAATTTTATTTGGAATGCTTTAATTACAGAGGATCCAAGAATTTGGAGAATAAAAACGAAGTTACTATTGTCTGGTTCTAAAAGCAGCGCAGGCAAACTCAAGCAGGTCACGAGTGATCCAAGTTGAGGACTAAAAAAGTTACATTTTTGGCGTAGGTATATAGCATATATTATGCACTGGACTCGCTTATTATATTACTCTATAACCAGAGTCGGAAAGATCAAGCAGTAAAAGCCAGTCTAAAACTGTTTTGATTGACAGCTACTATAACATAATATATCTTCGCGCTGCTATGTACGACTGATTCCGCATGTTCGCACGTCGCTAGCATTCAATTGCTATTCAGATATCGTTTACATATTCTGCGCCTCACTTTTCTAGTATCGTTTTTTCAAAGAAGGAAGTATAATCTTTTTCATGCTACGTTCATATTATAAAGTATCCGCTAAAACGAAAGTTCTCTCATCCGGAAAGAACATGACAGCTTAATATAAATTTTACCACAAAGGAGCTCGAAATGAAATCACAAATTACAGGATTGCGGCAACTTAGTAAAACAACAACACCAGCTAGTTTGCCTCTGGTAATAACCAAAACTCTACCGTAATAATGCCTGCACCGAACAAAAATTTCGAAACAAAGACAATCCCAAATATAGCAGCCGCTCGAAAAGACTCATCCATCCGAAATGACATCCTCTCATCCGCACGTTCGCGTCGCACTTCTAAATCGATTATGCGAAAAGTCAGTGGCGTTAGTACGTTCGACAACGATTTGTCCGTATACGACCCTCGTGAATCGTCCGCAGAGCAGCCGCTGTACACAGAGCCGGGGTAAGTTTATCATCGCGGAAGCTGCAATCGGGGATGAATCCGCTGAGCGCCGGGCGCGCGTGAGTCACACTGTGCGGTGGCGGCGGCGGCGGCGGGTACTTTCCCCGAGACTGCGGCAGCCGGCCAAAAGAAAATAAACGCGTGAGCTAGCATCCCCTGTGCCTCTGCACGCCCCACTATCTCCGCGTTACTGCTCGTTTTTCTCGCTTTCTCTCCTGCAGAATCTCAGCTCGAGCTCGTCCGTTCTTTTCTCAGGCATCTATCTCTATGTTCTGCACTCTGAAGCTTTCTTGGATTTATTATACGTGCGCGCTTTCGATAACAATACTGAGGCTCGAGTAGAGGTAGCGGTTGGGCGATGGTAGCGCTTAGTTTTTCAAGATTTAATTTTTTTCTGTTTAAATTAGCCAATGCATTCTTATAAAAAACATTTCTTAAATTTCATAATCAATTCGTTGGCGAAGAAGACTTCATAGTTTGAAATTTTTTATGATTTGATGATACTCTTTCTCCACGAAACCCACAATTGAACGAAAATGCTCGCAAATATTTTCCCATATAATATTCCATTATGTCGCATAAAAAAGGTCAACAAGAAGAGGGTTCCAGGTGCACTGTTGTTTAAAATTCACGTCAAAAACACCAAGGTACGCTCAGAAAATTGGACGCGCTATCGAGAGTACGTGTCAGTCATGCTGCTGCCTAGCTCTAGCTGAAATGTATTGTATGAAATTTATAAGCAGATCCATTAAAAAACACGATCATGCTTATGCAGCACATTATATACTTGACAATTTAAAAATGATTTAGTATATTAAAAAAGTCGCATAAGCATAAATAAAACTTCAGATAGCTTCTATGTCTGTAAAAAACAAACTAAAACTTCCTAAATATATTTGAGAGCTTCTTCGAGGGAAAAGTTTTCAATTACACAAAAATGATAATACAAATAGTATATAGACGACATCAGAAAAAAACGCTCGGTCCCCCTTTTTTCACTTTCATCCGTTATCCGTCCTCTCTCTCTCTCTCTCTCTCTCTCTCTCTCTGCATCTCTCTTTCTCCCACCCATAAAAACTCGCGCACGCATCCCTCCGCAGCTTGCGTATAAAAATTCAGCTCGTGACGTCAGCCCTCTCCGCGTCGTCGTTCGCCCCTCCGAAGACGAAGCGCCTCCGAGAGCTATAGGTATACACCTCCTCCTCTATCGAGATCCTCTGCGTATAGCCGCTGCGTCTGCTACTTAACAGGGTCCTCTTTTTTCGTGCTTGCACGCGAGAAGGAGAAAAACGGATGGCTCGAGTCCTCCCCGCGCTATACACTCGCCAATTGGAAAAGTCATTAAGTTGAAAGCGAGAGAATGTTGAATGGTAATTTAAAGAGAGGCGGGGGCGAGTGCGCGACAAGCCGAGCAAAACTATTTTAAGTTAATTGCCGAGACGCCGCGCTGTGTCGCACGCACTCGATGCTTCCTTCTGCACGAGTGTATAGGTATATGTATCGGAAGAGATGCAAAGAGGCGGGATAATTCATGCGTAGAGTCTTTTTTTCGGCTCTGAAAGCTCGCGCGCGAGTCGTGACCCGAGTTCCGATGCGCGAGTGACCTCAAAAGGTGACATGGGAAGGTGGGGATCTTTTGATGATGAAAAGCATGCTATTCAAAGGGTCTTATAATATTTTTATTTATATTTGATTTTGCTATTTGTCGAAGTGTATAAGTACTTAATTATATCGTTATATTTACGTTATATCGTTGTTCGAATTCATTCTTGCATGGATTTTCGCTTTTGTAATATTAATTATGTTAAGACTATTGATTTTAACGTTTCGAAGCAAGAATAATTTATCACTCCTTCCATTACTCATGGCAGGTTTACGTTCTATATATATGCATGAGGGAACAACATTTTTTAAATAGCTGTTCAGTAGTCAGAAATGCCATATCACGACATTTTTCCCATACGTATATTCTTTTACAAATACGAGGAATGCATTTTTATAGACAGATAGCCAAAGAGCATGCAAATTTCGTGGATGCCTTGTATTTCGAAATCGATGGATTCTGGTTCTCAAAAGCAGAAATACTGTTTTCTTCGATATTTTGCCAATTTCCAAACGGCCAGGGTCATTTTTTTATTTATTGTAGAAAAAAAGTGATTTCATCGAGGTAGTGAAAAATTAATCAAACTAACCTATTTCTTCAGTACCAGACAACAATTTCTGCGAGATGGATTTGAAAAAACCCCAGGAAGTCTATAATAATTTTGAAGATATTATATATTCGTGAACTTTTCACAATAATCGCAAAATGCACTGAGTATTTCAGAGATTTTATAAAAGTTAAAAATTTAACAAAATGTATATAAACAAAATTTGTACGCCATGAGAATCCAACCGATCAAAATCGGTATGTAAACTTTTACGCCTCTCATAATCCCAATAAATTGCGTATTATATAATTTCTCGAATCACAATTACTGAGAAAGATAGAACAAATTCGCAAATAATTATTATTTTGTTTACCGAGTTTCGGAGAATTTCAACATCCGCCAAAGCACATCATTTTTTCCCGAATAACTCGATATTCAGTAAAAAATTAAATTTCGCAAAAAATGTTATCACATTCGAAATATATGGACATTTTATTCCATCTCGCAATAAAACCCTGCAAATCTAAAACTGCATCGCTACACGCACCTCTCAGCCAATGCACGCGTATACCTCGACTGACCATCGAACTTGCAGCAGAGGCACAAAGTCCTGCACTGTGTATAGCGTGCGCACTTAGATTATACCAATAACATAAGCCACGCGAAAAATAATCCTGCGGCACCCTTTCGCAGCCCCACGCGCTGTCTTTTCCCCCGCGCGCTCACTCGCCTGTATTATATAGGCCCGGCTCGACTCCCCTACATACACGTGCGTAGGTGTGCGTGCGTGCGAGCGGCTGTGTGGGTGTATATATATATAGCTTGCAGTTTCTTCCGGGCGCCTGCGCTGGGGGAAGCTCCGACGGGCCATGATAACGCACGGCGTCGCCGGCGCTCGCAGTATCGGCCGTAACGCCGAAGCGCCGGGTCGCTTCTGACGCTGCGCTGCTCGAGTCTCGGGTTCGGCCACGTGCACGCTCGACTTTTCGCCGTATTACTTGCGTCGCGCAGTGCTCGGGTGTTTTAATGTAACGTGCAAGTGCGCGCTTGATAGTTCTGCGGGCTCTCGACCGTTTTGTTTTCAATCGTATTTTTTTGGTGGATTTTTTCTTCGAAGCTGTGTAGGTTAAAAAAAATTACACTCTGATACGCGAAAATAAATTTTGTTTTTTTTTTCAAAGAAATTCGAATTCATCCTGAAAGCTTTTTGCATGGCTTCATGCGAGAATTCCAGAATCACGCAAAACAAGAGAAATGCGCATCAAATGCTGAGAATCTCGTAAAATTTTTATTCGTTTTCCGTATGTACCAGCTACTGTATCACTCGAGCAATATTTCAAAGTACGAGTTATACCCCGCATAAATTCTACCATCAGCGTTTATTTTTTTCAACCTTCACCGACAAAACTGAACCAGTATATTTTCTCAAATTCAAGTGCGTCTGCTGTCCGAACATCAACAAGTTTCCGTACTTAATCGCGCTCTAAAATAAGAAGTTAAAGCTTGTGCTGCTGGTGTCGCTGTAGATTGCTAAACTTTGATCCCCGCTAAAACAGACTTACAACGCAGCACAGTGTGTAGAATAGAACGAACAGCGGGTCCGCCTTGAAGAATGCTGAATCCGCTCGTAAATTCGCCCAAGTCACCCTCGACCAAGATGAAACTGCAGCCGCGGGACACGACAACGCGGGGGCAGGAGACAAGCCACGACCTCTAAATTTTCCTTTGTAGAAAAAAAAAGGAGCGAGAAAACACTGTGGGACTAGACAAAGGCCTTATTAATCCAGGATCACCGGGAGGAGGACAAAAAAACAGAGAGAAAAGCTCGTCCGGAGGCGTATAGTGAGGAAGGAGGGATTAGCTTGGCCGCTGTTTGTTTGCGACGCAACAACAAGCCGGCGAAGTATTATAATCGGGCCGCGCTCGCAACCGCGCGAATTTGCATTGGCCGATGTGACGAGGGTTCAACGACGCGCGGCTCTCTCTCTCTCTATCATTTTCGCACGCACTGTTATGCAGTAGAGCAATGGCGAAAATCGAAAAGCTGCTGATGCAGCTACTGAGCTTGCTGCTGTTCGCTGCGTCGGCTAAAGGTAAATTTTTGACTTTCGTTTGAGTTTGCGTTTGTGTTTGTGAATTCGTGGGTTGATTCTGGATGCTTCGTACTTTGAGATGGGAAATTAAGGATTTGCACGTCGCATGCGTAATTAAGCAGGAGCTTAAATGTATGTATGTATATACGTATAGACGGAGTTGGACTAAAGAGTGAAGTTCGTTTAAACTTCCTCGAAGCTTTTGAAAAGTGTACTAGTGATTGCTGTCGAGTGATGCTTTGGAGCATTGAAAACGTAAAGCTCTCGCTAATTATTTGTACAAGCTTCAATTTTCAAAACAGTTTGTAAGCTCAAATTTTAATCTCTGTGAATGTTGTACTCATAGTCACGAGATCTGTAAAAGTAATAGTAAAAATTACAAGCAAACGTAAAATCTTTGTAGGAAAAAGCCTTGCAACTCCGCTGTTAATCGACTGTAAACAAAAATTATCGAACAAATCAACGCCATTAGAGCAGCAATTATTCAAGCTGGCGAATAGACGCCCATTTGTCAAGTCGCACCGCTCGATTGTACAAAACAGTTTCGACGTTGATCGAATTCAAACAAAACAAAAGAGCTCTCTTTTTCACTTTCCGCGTTCATCGTACGTGACGGTTTCGAATCGAAGTCACAGCACGAGCTGCAAACAACAGCAATTTTCGTACACACACTTTTAGTCCAATTTGCCTCGGAATAGGAATTATATTTGGATCAATAGCCGATGATTGGCATCGATAAGTAAACACACACGTTCGCGTGCAGATCCGTATTTGCTAGTCGGATTATAGTTATATCCCTCGGAACGTTCACGCGCTCTTTGTCTGTCAATATAGCCGCATATATCCGATTCTTATTCCGAAGCTGCGACGGCAGATGTAGCGTGTTTCCCTATAATGCTCGCTCTCGGCTCTTTGTCACACCTCCGTACGAGAGCCGTTCTGCAACATTGCCATTAGTCAACATTGATAACGAGAACAGTAAAAACGTTATTTCAAGTGCTGCCAGAGGCGATATGCCGAGAGAGCGGTGGGAAGCCACGGGGTATTTTTGTTTTCTTTGTTTTACCCTCTATGGAATAGAGAATGGATTGTGCGGGTAGAGTTAACGTATTTTGGCTTCCGTATATTCTTCATCTTCGCGTGGGTTTTCTATAATTGACATACTGTTAGAGAGGATTAACTTTTTGTAAAATGATGTTGTTTTATCGTCATCTTTTGAAAGATGGATTTAAAAAAATATCCCATCAATCATTGTCTATAAATGATCTTATTTTACTCCGATAAAAAAAAAATGTTCCCGTGGATGCTATCACAACGAGCACCTATATATAGAAATTAAACTTTTGACACTCTTTTGTTCACCCACTTCTAACTCACCGCCCAACAAAATCATCACATGAATCAATAATGATCAATGTACATGCATCGATAGACACATTATTCGATCAATTAGCGAGCGATTTTAACGAGTTCGATAATTCAAAAACACATCACATCGCGCGTACACACTCGCGATGACGAATCTCCGTTTCGCGTCTGCGGGTCCGTTCCGCACGGAGCTTATATGCTAATTATATACACGAGCCGAGCAGCTTTGGCCGCGGATTATCGATCGGACCCGCCAGACACACTTGCAGCCCAAAGAATGTCGATGAACCGTCGGAAGATTAATCGACGAGTTGCGCGCGAGCAGAACAGAGCATCGTATAGCTCGCGTGTCGAGCTTTTGCGTAATTCGTCGAAATAGCTCCTCGCGCTCGTATACTGATATAGACGTAAGTAATAATATATCCACGGCAAGTGGTACAGGTCGGGAATTTCAAGGTGGCCCTGCGATGCCAGCCGCGTGTAAAAAGTTATTTTTATACCCACAGCTACGATGCACTCGAGAGATCGATGTGTGCAGCAAGTGGGATATGAGATGGCTTGTAATGTTCGCGGTGTGCATTTTGTTTGTTTTGTATAGCAATGTACTGTTTTTTTTATTGCGGATTCACGCGAGTTGAGCTATGTTTACGCCCCAACTAATCTGGATTCCGATAATGCAGTTTCGAAGTCTAGTTTTTCTATATTTGACTTTCAGCCGCGACAGTTGCACTTGACCGTGCGATCACGCGAGTTTGCGCTTTTCGCTTGCGTGTTTGAATAATACAGTTATACTGTACAAGATATTTCGGTTGCTGCTCGTCTTTTCAATCTAATATTCGGGCTTTTGATGCACGAGGAATTATTTTAATTTCTGTGTCGGAATTAATTATGTATTTTTAGATAATGCACGGGAGATATGGTATTGAGATTATATAGGCCCATTTATGAATATAAGGAAGCTTTATCGTACCGTGATATTATAATTAATATTTCGGACTAATTCCCTCCAATTTCAAATGAATTTTCATAGAATCGATACATCATGCTTGCAAATTATAGCTGAACTACAGTACGCAATGAGACACAGTTCGACCCCATATAAATATATATGATCCCACGTTATTCGCTCCAGGGCTATTGCATATTTGTACTCCTCTCAACGCTAATGTGCTTTCTCAATAAAATACAACTACGTTAACTTTGTTCAAGAAACATCGATAAACACTATAGCAAAGCTCACCGAATCGCATTGGTCGGGTATACAAATTTAAAAAAATTCTAAAGCAACCCTCCGCGCTTCAGTCCA
The DNA here is from genome assembly GCA_024372645.1 of Trichomalopsis sarcophagae. Classification (NCBI taxonomy): domain Eukaryota; kingdom Metazoa; phylum Arthropoda; class Insecta; order Hymenoptera; family Pteromalidae; genus Trichomalopsis; species Trichomalopsis sarcophagae. Next base: position 23,489 of record QLSS01000085.1, read on the forward strand.
GCCGCGCAACACACCTATACAGGGTTGAACTCGGAATACGATGGCTGTCTTGCTGGCCGCTATTCGAGGCGCGCGCGAGCGGGGCTCGTTTTATTGCCGGCGTCACGCGAGAGCGAGGGCCGAGCAGCAGCACCATCACATCAGGGGCCTTGAGCTGTTGTATATATATGCGCAAACACACGGCGGCTATGGGCAAAGATACATAGGTACGTTTGCGAATCTAATATCGATTTCCCCATTAGCGCGAGCGCGAGCTAAACAAAGGCTGATGCTCGTAGGCGTTCGTATATATACGTATTGGAAGATCGAGGCGCTGCGTCTTCGATGCGTCCTCCTGATTGACGTCGACGACGTTTTGCCCTTTTAGTGCTGAGGGAGACGGGATGGATGGTCGCTGCGGTCCCCGTATCGCTTTCACTTTGCAAGCAGGACTTTCCTTTGTTTCGGCTCGTTAAAGAGACACGATGGCGATGAATTGATCTTATGGTATACCGTTGGGATGAAAGTTCGGGGGTTGTCTTGTTCATGGTTTGTGATTTGAATGTGAAGATTGAATATTTTACAAAGTTCGGGCGAAATTGGGAGATGGATGTGTGGCTAACGTTTTTTTTGCACCAGGTCTGACAGGTCTGAAAAACAGTTTTTAACGATGAAATATTCTTCTCGCGAGTCTCTATTTTGAATGTTTTTTTATGAATCGAGTCCTATCACTGTTTTTCTATATTTCTAGAAATTAACTCCTCATGTTAATAGAATTTTTTTATCAGAACTGACCACATTTGTCGATAAAATACATCTCTACACATTCAAGCGGTGTCAAACTTTCAAAGATGTTGTTATAAAGTCTCGTCAAACTGCCATAAAAATAAAAATATTCTAGAATCACAAAATAAAACTCATCTTTACGCAGCAGTGTGACCGTAAAAGAATACGGGCCGTGTGAACACTTTTCACGATTTTACGATACTTCAAACGGTCCTAATAAATGTATTCTTGACGATACCAAAACCTTTACGAAATCATCGAAATATTGCCTTCAAACTAATGCAAACACAAGGCTCTCATATAAAAAAAAATCGAAGTATTCCGAAAACACGTTCGAAAAAACAACATATCCACACATATCCTTATCAGAGAGTATACTTCTGTGTATAACGTGTGACACTTCGTCCAACGAGAGAAAGGTCCCCGTGTGCAGCCTATCAGAGTATACACACATATACCTGAATCATTATCAAAGTTCGGCCAGCTCTGAAAGGTAAACAAGAGCGATCTCTCGGCTGCAGGCAAGGTCAGCTGATATTCGGTTTCTCTACGACGTACGTGTTTATATTATCGTATCGCACAATAACCGTATATAGCTATACAGTATATGTATAGGTTCCGAAAGCTTCGATACAGAGTCGCTGAAGTGAGGACTCGGCGAATACTTGGTGCGCGCTCTGGGACTGATAGGGGCTATCGCTGCAGTCGAGGCGCACGGGGCTTGTGTGATGTACACAGAATCGATGCTGGAAAGGTGTGTGCATTGTGCTCATGCCTCGTCGCTGTACGCTGTTGTGGGACGTCGAGAGAGGAATCTTTTGATGGACGCTGATGCGTTTTGAAAGACTATTATGTGTGTGTGTGTGTGTGTGTGTGTGAGAAGGTAGGCGTATAGAGAGAGAATTTTCGAAAGAAGCAGGATAGGTATGTTGGAAAGGATACATCAGAGGCTTCGTTGATGCGCGAAGCGCTACAGAGATGGTTATAAAATAAGAGCAAATATTGGGCGAATTTACTCTAAGCCGTGATTGCCGCAGGACGTATTTGCTCTCGGAACGACCCTTTTTTGGCTTTGATTAACATCGCTCGCGGTTGGATTTTCTGTTGACTTTCTCACCGCTGGCTCGATTGAGCCAATCGTAAATCTATGCTGTGTCTATCCTACCCATATGCATTCAGTCAATTATATAATTTTGAAGTTCACGTACAGTTGCAAACGTTACATCACAAAGTTTGCTCGGTAGATAAAAGATAAGCCGAACAAGCTACGGGTCGCGCTTTCGATTTTATAATTTGTCCACATGCAACGCTCGGAAAAAATCAATTGCACAAAGGTCAAGGATACCCACACAAGTGTCGTGTTTTCTCCCACCGACTCTCGCAAAGCGAGAAACGATCGTCGCCCACGCGTTTCTCTTGTATAAAGTTTTTGCTCCCTCACTCGTAGATTAAATGGTTTCAAATGAGATACGCTTTCTAATCTTCGGCTAGAAAAATACGCCTCGACGGTTTTGTGTATTTTAACGGTAATACAGCAACATTGCGGTGAAAATCTATTTACCCTGTGACTAGCGCATCGTCGATGGGCTTCGAAGTGTCGCTCGATCGACAAATGACAATATCGCGAGTATCGGCTGTATATACTGGGAATTCGAATTTAATAAGTGTACTTCAGCCTATACACTGGATCTATTATTCCGACGTTAGCTCCTTTAAAATCCACGAGGGCGTTCCGTCTGCGTTTCCCACCGGCTACATCGAAGATGAAATCATTATGAAGTGTCGCCTCGATAACTCGATATCTGGCTCGCATCCATTTGCACGATTCATATCGTTAGCGGGATCATATACGCCCGCGAAATGCACCACTGCGGCGCTAATTAAAATTTGCCTTTCATGCGCATCGGTCTATAGCAGCACCTTTGTTGTCAAAGGAGCGCCATTGTAAACTGATCTTTATTCACGCCTGAAAGTGCTCTATAAGTGAAATTTCTGCCCAACGGATTTCAGGAAATTGTGCATAAGCTTTTACTTGATTCCTTCGCCATCCCTTTATTCTCTAAAAAATATACAAGCTCGAAGTACCATATCAACTGGGTCAAACAACGAAGTGGCACGAGCCCATCATCCTCTCTGCCCAGAAAAACAAAAACTAATTAACATTAATTAGCTTTCCTTCTCGCCGGTGCCGCACGTTTCCTTTTCCCCAGAGTTTAGGCGTACGAGAACAGAGGAAAAAAACAAACTATACGGACGAGCCGTCCTCGAAAGTCTCTCCAGGCGCGCGTTTCCACACGAGCTTGCGCGAAAAATCAATTGTTGCGTGCTCGCTCGCGGAGCATCGTTAATCAAAAGAAGAGATTTTTAAGGCCGTCCCCTCGCCGCGCGCGAGCTGGTTATGTAGACGATACGCAATCAGCCGTGTATACGATGATTGTAAAGCTCCGCAAGTACACGCCATAGGCTTATAATACGTTAAGCTCTGATATAGTATAGTGCGGCGGCTCTGTTCAGTTGGACGAGTGTACTTATGCGCGCAGAGCTAGGCTGCAGATAAACTTGAGCTTGATTTATGCCGGCTTGCGTGGGCGGTTTCGAGGAAAGCCTTAATTTGTGTGTTAAAACTAAATCTCCGCGGGGGTTGAGTTTCTATATTGCTTATTTTATATTGAAGATTTTGCTTCGCTGATTTCGGAGAATGCATCGCGTTCTCTTTATTGTATGGTTATTTATTTCGCATAATCATGCAGATCTAAAGTTCGCGGAAAATTCGATCGAGACGCTGACTATCAGTTCTGCCCGATTCATATTTTCCGGGAAAGCCGTTGAAAGTCAAGTTTATAAATCCTGCTTTTATTTCACTCAAGCTGTGTAAAGAGGTATCTTCTTAGATTCGTTGACATAATGGGCCAAAAAAGTTACATCCGCCACAAAAATCATATCCGCATAATATTGGTATGTTCTCGGTGTAAACGTGAAATCAAAGCACAATACATCAAGCCTCTCTCTTTCTTAGAACGTACGTTGCAAAGTAAAAACATTTAGGACCGAGATCCACGTATTTCCCTCTGAATATTTTTCAAAACGATCGCTGGAGAAATGGAAAAAAACTGCGTACCCTGTTTCGAACTACAGCCAGCTCTTGAATCTCCTTTTATATACAGCTACAGTGTACAGGTGGAACGCGAAGCTCGCGGCGGTATTGTAGCCTTCTCCCATGGGTCCACACCGCACCCCATAACCCACATATAAGTTTCTCTATTATACATCACACGTACGCACGTACGTATGCGGTATAGACCTGAATAATTCTCCTTTTCCGCGGTGTTCCGCTCTCTTTCTCGGTTGTAAACGGATAGGCACGGCGCCCTATATCTATATAACGTGACTTGGGTCTTTATCGCTAATTAAATAACTCCGCGCAGCTCTTTCGCTTTGCGGCTGATTATTGCCGCGCACGCGCGTGGGGTTTTATTACTCCGCGACGAGTAATTAGCCCTCTCTGGAATAATTCCGGTTGGATTTTGTCCGTTGTTTGTGGAAGATCCGCCGGGTTTATATCGCGTTGCTCTTTTGTCAGGGGCAGCTTTAATTTTTGGGAGGATCGAGAGTGGCATCTTTAATGGAGCTATTTCTGTCCGATGTTGTGAAATATTAACGCGGTACGTGTGTGCGTTGAATAATTTATGCACGGGTGGGCGAAACGAACGTCAGAGGAAGATTACTACTGATTAAGTATAATGTCGAGCTGATATCAAGATTAACGTTTTCGACGTTGCATTATACCCATCGAAATATCTCACCAAGCATCGCTCAAAAAAGAGTTTACATAGCGAATACCGATAAAATTAGCCTGCAGCCAGCTCGTCCTGTACTTTTACGAAAGGGAAATAATTGACGGGGGCGTTTATACGCCGTGTTAACGAATGTTCAGCGATGCCTCGGATCAATAAGCTGACCCGCGCGTCTGAGGCGGTTGTTCGATTTTTTTTTCGTGTTGGTCGAGGACCATTAACGATCACGTGTTAATCTTCGCCGACGACGCGTCACGCATGTGTTTATACGCTAGTTACGTGTATGAAGTAGAAGGAAAAAAGGTGGCGTTTTCCTTTGGTCGGTATAGCGTTCTATTTTATCTAACCCTTATCGATACTTAGATCTTCGTGAAAATTATTGTTGATACCGTATCCCCGAGTCTAGTTTTTAATATCGCTTTAGCAAATGAAGAAATCGGTATACTCTGATTAGGCCGTAATCAAAAACTCGGTTTGAATAACTCGCGCGGGGGTGATAGTATAATCATATTTACATCGCTATTATCGTGCTGAGGAAATCATATCGGAAATAACATTGATAGTTTTGAAACGAACGTGATTTTTTTCAAATTGTTTTCATTTTTTGTATACGTTTGCACATTGAGTATTGAAACATGTCAATATTCTGTTCAGAGAGATTTTCATTACTCAGAGAAAATCCGAGCTTTATCTGATCTGCACATGCGATTTTATTGAATATTCAAACATTTTTGTATTTTCTGCAAAATAATGCTATAAAAGACGGCAAAACCCAACGATCCGTACTCTTTCTCTAGCTCTTCTCAGTCGAGAATCTATCTGGTTCGATTAGCCTCAAGCTCCTCCGTCTTGAAATGCTCTTTGTGCAGCTTCTCTCGCGCTTTTTCATAGTCGTTACGGGGATTTTTCCTCCTCGCAATATTGCGGAACGACGAAACTTCGATGCAGCGCCTGGAAATTGACTTTGATTTTTTTTTTCTAATGCAGAGAAAAAAAATCGATCGCACCCTTTTTTTAGAGAATGTTTATCTAACGAGCTTTTCATCGCTGTATTAAAAAACTATCCAATAAATGACCATTCATATACTCAGTTATTTTTGCGTCCCTTAATGAAAAGTCGTTCGACGCAGTGCATCGCTAATATGAAAAACGTAAAAAAGCGACAATGCCATTAGGGCCTCGTAATTACATAGCCATCGAACGTCACTAACCAAGCAGCTATGAGCTAAGCTGCGCTGAGCCGATCGAAGGGACGCTCGTGTCTGATGTTTCTCGGCGAGCTTTCCCCGCAACACTATCCTTCGCAAACATAACTGCGCCCAGTAAATGCCCTCATTGTATCTACAGCCAGCGAGTCCGTCAACACGTCATGTCTCTTTATACAGTGTTACTTGCATTTACCGACTTAATAAAAACGTTCGATTTTCCTACCCTTTTTCTTGTGCATCATCATCATCGCTGTAGATGATGGCTCGTATTCACGCATATATTTCGAATCGCTTGAACGTAACAAAAAAAAAATATATATAAATCAAGGAATGTTTTTGATTGCAGATGAAGAGGTTTTCATTGTTCGAATATTTCATTAATTTCATTCTTATTAATTTAAGCTCTATACATATAGACTTATAGCTATCGCGCAGTTATGTGCTGCGTTGTGTAATGAAATTTGTATACATCCTGCAACTTCGCAGAGGTAGGTCTAACGAGTCAAACTGATGTATGACCAGCACCTGAGCGGTGGTTCCGTAAATAGTAAATACTATTGCACCGGGAAGATCGAGCTTTCTATGCAATTCTGGGGACGGAATACGTAACTAGAGCAGATTCATGAATAATATATAAACATCGCATTGCAGCGCCTTGCGGGATAAAGAAAGTCTACTTTTGAATATTTAGTGATTCACAATTCAATTTCGTCCACGAATCATATAGACGTCGTTTCCTTCTATTTTTGCGTATCTTTTTATTCACGTATGAAATATAAAGTACTTCTACTTCAATTACGCCTCAAGAGCGAGCCAAGAAGGAATATACTTATGAAAGCTGTAGATTAAAAATATTCACTTTGCGCTATTCATAAGTTCCTGCATAGTTAAGGACTTTAGTGTATATCAGATAAAGCAAAATGTTGATTACGCACGACACACGAGGCATAAGCAGAATGGCGAGACGCTTTAATAACGAAGACCCCCATTAAAACGAAGCATCTCTCGCAGCGTAGCACTAAAACGTTAGAATTTCCCGCCTCTAAGTTTAACAACTTCATGCCGCAGTTTATAGCGCGCGACCTGAGCTTTCTCACCTTCGTTACATTTCTCCCGCGGCAGCTCTTTCCATCTGTATTCCTTCTCGTTCGCTTAATTGCAATTTCGCGCCCACTGCATAATCACCCTTCATTATTACACGCTTAACAGCTTGCAGCCTCGTCGAGATAATTCACATTTTTTCACCTTTAATAAGACGTATAAACCAGTATCTTTCAGCTTCCAAATGATAAAAAGGCTACTCAAAGCACCAGATCCCCGGGGATAAGGCATAGAATCCCCCTAATCAATCTTTGCGCTCGCATTCCTCTTCGGCCGTTTAAACCTCTCCGTCGTCGTCCCCGCTCTCGGAAGTAAGTCACTCGGGTAAATCCCAAGTTACGATCGACGCCTCCACACTCTCTCTCTCGCCCAAGGGCTCATCAACAGCCGCGTGGCGGGCGCGCGCGCCACGCTCATTTGAAGTCTATAAATATAGGCGCCTATTTCGGAACGCCGGCAAAGGGAGCAAAAGAAGAAACGAAAAACGGCCCGCAGCCCGATCGTCGCCGAAAAGAAAACAGAGCAGTGAGTCGTAGTGAGTCGCAGATGAAAAAGCGTGTGATAAAAAAGTAAAAACACGAGGAACAATAACGACGGGAAAGCTCCGTGTATAACACGAGTAAGGACGAGAGCCGCGTCTGCCATAAATTTGAAGCCGGCTCGGAAAAGTGTCAAGCGACGATCTGTGTGTGCTTTTGCTCTTATACTTTATATATGCCTCGCGCGCTAGCTACATTTTTATAAATAGGTATATATCAACGCGCAGCTCTGGTCGTTGTATAGTTGTTCTTTCGACTTTCTCTTGTTTTTCCGTGCGTAAGCTCATTTTTCCGGCCGCTCGAGTGGGTCGGAAAAGCGAGAGTGCGCTGGATTATTCGCGTGGCGTACGAGTGTTAATTGTCAAAACTTATACATGCGCACGTGTATTCTACTGGTAAAAGTTGCCTGAAACTTTGGCAATTAATTTTTCAGGTATAGAAACAGTGTATATAACTTTTACCTATATAATGAATTGTTTAGCTGCATTTTTATCATTTTAAATAGTCCAATCACCAAGTATAATTAAAAGTAAAAATAACATGGTTTTCGAAACCTTAATAACCAACAACTTCCATCAACGTTGAAGCATTTTTAATTAAAAGCAAATTTATACCAATAAAGTCAAGAATACTTCGCGCTATACGTATAATCATATAAGGTTTCAAACTATTTCAATCGTCAATAACATAAAAGTACTGCCCACTGATTTCCGGTAACATTCATAAAAATCAATCAAACTTCATCGGTCACACGCAGAATTCAGCAATCCATATAACAATAACAAGACTCTGCGCAGCTCGTGGGGATTGAGTCACGCCGATCCTGCGACGGTGCGCGACGGCAGGACAAGCGGTCGCCCAGTAAGGGGCGTCCTTTGTAAGGCTGCGAGGTACAGCGGCCCGGTATCGCTTTCGGTGCTGTGTCTTTGTTTTCGCGAATTGTATTACGCGATATGCGCGTATGCAATAGGGTTTCTAGGCGCAACGATACACCGGCGACTCTTGTTCCTCGCGCGCGCGCTCTGCTCTCTGCACATTCGATTGTAAGAGAGATTCGGACTCGCTGTGATCGATGACTTATCGTTGAACCGATGCCAGAGCCGCAGCGCTTTTGCATTTTCAGCGATTGTTATTGCGCTCGCGCTTGTTGTTTGTTACGTAAGATATTGGTTTCGCGTCATAACGAATTAAATCAACTCGTCGATGTAAATTTTCCAAGCGAGTATAAGCCTACGCCAATCGTGGCATAAATTAAATTATGCACGACTTTATGAATAACGAGCGTCGAAGTAATTAGCGTTGAGATCGATTAGCAAATGGCCCTGTACATACACGCCGCCGTGGCCGTCACTATACCCGATTATGGCTAGGAGTACGGAGCCGCAGCCTGTATTTTATTCGCCGATCACGTCGCTATATACCGCACCGACACGTAAAAGCCTACTTATATTCTTGGCTACTTTCAATAGAGGGACGTTCATTCTGATAAGGCTGGGCTCTCGCGTAATGCAGTACTTCGATGTTAATCATATCAGTTTATAAATTCACTGCGATGTGTAATCTTTTAAGTATCCACCCTGAGCGAAGAAAATGTCAATCTTGTCAAGGCACGTGCGCTTCTTTTTTTAGTCCGGGAAAATTGAGGCTCGTAAAAGTGCGGAACAAGCTCAGGTAATTTAAGGCCACTGGGCGTTGTACGGGTTTTAGAAGATTGCCCCTCTGCAACCACAATAAACTGGGATTAGCGAGGAACGACGCGAAGATAAACCTGAATTTTTCCTCTTTCGTCCCTCGACTTGCTTCCAGTGCGCTCCGAGAGCATCGTCAAAACTCGTAACTTTCCTGACTCTCGACGCTCATTAACGGGTTTATTTTTAAATGATAGGGTACACACGCCGCTTAAGCGGGCTCTTTATGTAAAGGCAGAGTGATTAAAAATTAGCTTCCTTGTATTCACCGAATTTTACTAAATATAAACGCAAGGGGATAATTAATTCGTTGAAATCGGAGCCGCAGAAGTTCGCCAGTCGACGTAGGCGGATCTCGAATCAACGTGATCTGTCCGAGGCTTGATCAAGCACACGGTCTGTACAATTTAAATGAAAATTTCTATGAATGTTTGATGGATCCTCGAGATAGCTTTAAAATTCTTCCGAGAACTCATCGTTTAATCATCAATTTAACGTCTGATGAAGATTTAGCCTTGCCGTACGTTCTTTCATTAATTCCAAAAGTTGTATGATCGTATAGATTGTCTGTCAGTTTTTTCTTCGAAAATTCACATCCATGTATTTGCAACGATACTTTGTTAAAAACGAAAAAAACTCTCACAACTTTATAAAACGATCAAATTGGATTCATATATGTCTCATTTCCTTAAAAGCAAACGATATTATTTAATTGCTTGTTCCAATTCGAGCACTAGATAATACATGCTTCGAATGAAACAACCTCATCTCTGATTTACTATACAGCACTCGCGACGCAGTACAGAATAGACCGGTAGCATGAAATCCCTGTCCTCGATTGTGCGTCACAGTTTATACAACCCCATTACGTTGTTTTCGAGCCATTCCGAAACGCGTCGCCGGCAAAAGTTGACGCCTGATCCCCCCTTACTCATAACAGTCTAGCCTACACTACACCAAGAGATGAATAATCCGTAGCTCTCAATTTGACTTTGGTTTACCGACGCGACATCGACCGTCATAACATTTTTTTGCGCTTCGCAAAAAGCACATGTATATAGGTATACACAGCACACTTATATAGCGGGACAGATGGGAACGCAATAGACTTGACGAGGGAGACTATCGTAAAAATCAATAATAAAATTAATTGCCCTGTAAATATCGATTAAATGTTAACCCTGACGCTCGTGTATATATATCAGCCGCATCTCCTTGTCTGTTTCTATTTATACGCAGACTGCGCTGCTCGGCTCGTCAGAGGAGATTCAATTTTTCAACTTTTCAAACTTTCCAAGTTTTTTAATCGTATATAAACCGCCGATTTAGTAGCAAGTGTTTGTTCAGAGTATCGTTAAGATTGTTCATATTTGAAGCGCCTATTCAGCTTTTTCAATCTTCCTCTTCCTTCGCGCCCACTTACGAGTGGGATCCTGAACTATTTCTTCGTAGCTCCTTTTTTCAGCCGGCCGCGCGTAAATCAGGCGAGATTATATCGGCCGGCGCTGCAACTTTTATGTAGGCGCTAGTCGCCGTTCGAGATGAAAAAAGGTACGACTGTCTCGCATCTTTGTGTAGCTTATTTCCCGAGGCGTTGGAGCGCGCAAGGATCGATAATATCTATCTGCGTTGCCGGAAAAGAGGAGTGTTCCATTTTCGCGAAGTTACATAATTTTCGTCAAAGGCATAGCATCTCTCCCACGTCTTTCGATTGCTGCGAATTCCCGTAGATTTAATTTTGTTAGCCCGTACTTTGCCAGACGCACCAAAACTCTTCAAACCTGAAACTGCGAGTCGTTCAGCTATATGCGTTCCCCTCGCAAGCTTGTTTTCTACGCTCGAATTCCTGCGTTGCGCGGACTTTTCCTCCCAGTGTCTCGTCCTTTTCTCATCCCTTTGTCGCAGCGCAGTGCGTATAGTCGTCTTCGCATTCGGTGTCTCAGTTCGAAAGGGTGTGCGAGTAGCTATATACCGATCGCTCTATATATACATACGAGTTCACTCTTCGGGGGAAGCTTTATGCGCGTTCTCCGGTTTCCTTCCCGTAGGGCCGTTTTTCGCGCTCACCCCGTGCTCAGAGGCCGAACTTCTCGAGCGTGTGTGTGTGTGTGTATGTGTGCAGATACACGTAGCATATATAGGAGTCTCGTAGCAACTGAGCTACTAAACCTGTCGGAAGGCGGAAAAAGAGTGGCGGAAGATACGACATGCGAGGGGGGTGTGCGGGGGGTAAACTTTCGCGTCATAGGATACGCGAGAGCTGTATGCGTACCGAATTTTTTGCATATGCCGCACCGACAGACATCAAAGTCATCCGATGCGGTGTGTATAGTGTTATGCAAATTTTCCTGATGCTATCTGCAGCTGCTGCGCTCACGATTCACTGGAAGTACCTCTAAGGGGTGACTTTGCGCTTTTTTCAGAAGTTAACTCGATTGAAATCTTCTAAATACATGTGGATTTTTTTTTCAACGATCGCATTATCTTTTTGATTTCAGCGCTCTACTTTCCCCAATCAGATCTGAGCGTGAGAATACCGTACTCAGGAAATGGGATTAGACTGAATTCAGATATCAATCTCATTACTATAAGGACACTGCGAAATGATTCGACTTCGGCAGAAGATCCGGATTATCAAATTTTGCCTTCCAAAGAAAAGTTCGCTAGTCTCGATCCCAAGAATGGAAACATCGTGCTGCAAGCTTTACCCAAAGGAGGCATGACGAAATTTCTCATATCGACTTTAAAACGTGAAAAGAATTTCCAACTAAATTCAATCGTTTATTTTTCAGAAGATGCCAATACGGTACTTGTTCAGGCGAAAGAGAAAAGTGGTTCCGAAGCTATCCTAGAGATAAAAATTCTTCCACAAGCCGTTAAGGGTGGCAAGATCAATTGCACCGACTACCTGCAGGTACTTGAACAACCCTCTTGTTCCCTTTTATTTTATAATTTCCATACGAACAAGATTATTCCGAGCAAGCTGAGCGAATAAAATAGTCCACAACGTATATAGATAAGATCCATTATTAATGTGTTGCACTTTATAGGACATGTGCTTTTGGAGCAAGTCCAAGTACAGGATTTACGAGAATCAACCGGTGACGATGCTGGGCACACTTGGACCCGACGTTTACAAATCCATTTGTCCAAAATTTTTTGTTACCGGATACGAACTATCGAATGGTAAATTTATCAACGTTATATTTCTTATTAAGTAAATTTTAATTTAACTCAGTTTTTAAATGTCATAGGAACAGATTTTTTTCATATCGTGGACAATAAAATCTATTCCAACGATTCGCTAGACCGCGACACACTGGAGCCTCCGAAAGGTACTGGACCACACGCAAATGTCAACGTCAAGTGTGTTATCTGGGAGGAAACGACGGGAATACAGTACACCAAAGACAAGATAATTACTATAGACATATTGGATCAAAATGACAATCCACCAGTGTCACAGACTAACAGTACCGTCGAGATACATTTGAAGGATTTTACAAAGGTAAAAATAGTTACAATATATTCGAGTAGTTTAAATAAATCTTCGATCGACACGAACTTCAAAGCGAAAATACAGCCATAATAATCCGTTAAATCAGAATTTCTCGATCAGTCGACTGGCATATCAATAGTGGTATAAATAAATATACATTTGATCATTTGCTGACTTATACTCGGGAAGCATTTCAAAGAATCATTTTTCATCGCCACATTTTATACCTTCAATAACGTGAAAAATAGCCGCAAATGCATACATACGCACAGTGCGTTTTATCATAAAGCCGAGAGAAAGAGAGAGAGAGAGAGCTGCGTGGGCGTATATATAGGTATTTGATCCAAAGCTTCGTAGAATCGTACGCGTTAAAGCGCTTAGTTACACACGTTCACAGCATCGCATTGAATCTCACGGCAGCTTTGGTCGACGGGGTATAACTGAAAAAGAACGGAAAGAAGCTTAATCAAGGGTACATTGTGTTCATTATCAAAGCATTGTTTTGGGCACTGCTGTGCAGCGTGCGTTTAACCGAGTCGTGGCGGGAAAAAAAGGTGGAAAAGCGCGCGCGAGAAATGTCGACAGCGAGAAGACTGATAAAGAGGAAAGAAGCGGGGAAACAGTGCGGCTGCAGGGGCTGATCCTGATTAAACCCTAGCCTGACGAGGGAAAGAGGAAGATACCTTTTTTTACTCCCGGACTTCTGTTCTTCGTTTTCCTCCCTCTCTTTCTATCTCGATCTGTCCATCTGTCTATCTCTGTCCTTCTGATAGTCTGCTCTCTGATGCAGCGTCTTTTATACTTTTTTTTTTCTTCTTTCGGCCTGCTGCTCGGGAAACCAAAATATGCAAAGCGTATGCAATGGATTTTTCGTGTGAAACTTGTCGCGTATCAACACGGAGAAAAATATATCAGTAAATACTGTTAAAATTCCCATTAAAAATTACTATACTACATACTAAAGAGGAGACAAACTTGAATTATAATAAATCTTAATACATAGTATAGTAAAATTTCGAGTCATCAAATTTTACTATACTCCACATTAAATTTTGTTATACTATGTAATCAATTTTATGGAACTTGAGAATTTTTTAATTTTATGAAAACACAAAAGTTTAGTATCTATTTTAGCATTCATAGCATTCTTGTTTGGTTCTAGAGGAATTTTCGTTGTTCGATTTTTTGCTCACAACGCAAGCACTTCTTACATTTCACACATTTTCAAACGCTTATACAGATACAATTATATTAAACCCTAATGTGTACATATATCGCAAACAAATTACCTAATTACGCAATTTCGCTATCGCAGAACAATTTAAATACATTGATTTTTATTTTTCTTATATACCGATCGCAAAGTAATTTCATCACTTGCGAGTAGACTTTACGAGATGCCCCCTAACGTCAAATATATGAATGATTGAATATCGAGATTTAAGGAATACGATCTGTAAATAAAATGCAATATACATTAAGCTAACAATTATTGATTTTTATGATAGGTTATAAATAAATTACTTAGAAATTTCAATTATTAGTACTTTATTATTTTTCAAACTATAAATAAATTTTGTTGAAAACTTACCACAAATTTTACTATACTACGTGTTAAAACGTATATGAGCGTATATCGTAACTTGTTTTTCATAATTTTTGCTATACTGCAGAGCAGTTTCTTTAAAGCTACATGTTATAAAATTATATAAACATTATAAATATTGATGTTAATATATTAAAATTCCCCCATAGATCAAGTTTGTCCCCCGATTGATGAAAAGTATAGTAATTTTTCATCAAAAATTTTTCTCCGTGAAGGATATTGCAATAAGTCTGTGAGATTTTGCATTGGGACGTACATCTCGCAACAATTAGAAATATTATAATGTTATTATTTTGAATACTGTACAGTACATCACAGGTGACTATATGACGAATTTCACAAAACTTTTTATTACTCTTAACGGATTGAAAAAGAAAGTAAATTTTTCATCAATTATACTTCACATAAATACACACTGTAGAATATATTAAAAAAATCGATCTTCAAAAACATCGACTCTCCTTTAATCGTACAAATCCAGCAAATTCGTAATCTGCCGCTGCTAATTAATTCGCTCTTTCGTCTCGTCCACCTCCGCGAGCTTACCCTCTTATTTCTCTGTCCCTCGACATCTATCTCCTCTTTTTCTCTCTCCCACAGCGTTTTTTACTTACTCCTCTAGTCGCGTCCCCCTATCCGAGCACATATATACCGCAGCGGCTGCAAGAAAAAAGACCGGTGAAAAAACAGAAGAAGAGGCATTGCCCGAGCACCTTTCCCGAATCCTCGTATATTACCGCGCGGCATATACACTTATACCGCAAGAATTTTAAAAATATCGAGATCTTCGTTCTCGACTCGAAAGTCCCGATTTTCTATTATTAAGTAGCCGCGCGCTTTCCTCGGAAATAAATTTTAGCGGTCGGGCACACCTCGTCGCGCCGGAAGCCGTGGATTTTCTCGTTAAAACGTAATTGTGAAAACACGGGACGTGGGATTGAGATTGATGGTCGTCACCCGCGTTAGCTCGCGCTCTCTCGACTGATTAGTCGCCGTATAGCTATGCGCGCACCGTCGAGAGCCTGCGCGCACATGTGTACGTTCTATACCTGCGTTTTATGCAGATGAATGCGCTGCAAATACTCGTGAGGCGCTGCCTTTTTTCTCCTCTGCGCATTGATTGTTCTTATCGATAATGCCGAGTCATTAGCTCGCTTTTTGCGCGAGGGAAAATTAATGTGAAAGATTATCTTTTGAGAGCTGCAGCGTTTATTATTTATAACAGTAAAAATTGATAGTAAAGTTCGTTCTCTCGTGCCGTTCGGGTGCAGAGACCTTGGTGAATAATTATATATCGACTTTCTTTTTTTGTTAATAAAATAGCATTTCTGGATGTCGGCGAGCATAGTACCTATTTATATTAATAACTCATATTTATATATAATTGCGTTCCGACATTGCGGGGATGTTTCGAGCGTGAAGGATGATAACGAATTAACCTTATTTTCAGGGTGACAGACTGGATGAAAAAGATTTGATAATCAAGGATGCTGATGATATTAATACTAATTCGTACAGTGTTCAATTGCTCGATGATGTATTCAATGCTTTAAATTTGACCTACGATATCATACCAATCGAGCATCCGAAGAAACCACAAGTTCCGTCGTCGACTGCGATTTTCGCAAGTGAGATATCAGAGATTACTTTTTGCTGAATATATCAATATTTAAGCGATGTATTCTTGATAGATGTTCATGCGAAAATTACATCATAACTTTTTGCAGGGCTCTACTCGAAAACTACCCTTCTGCCAAAATCACCGTATCGCGTGATACTGCAAGTCACAGACGAATCGCTGCTGCCTGGTTTTGGGAAAAACACGGTAAATATATTATGCGTTTTTGATGATTTTGTTGTATACAATCAATCATTTCTCGTTTTCTTAATTTTAAAATTCTGTACAAACTCATTATTATATATATATATATATATATATATATATATACAATAGAAACCAAGCCACTGTGAATTTTATCGCCTCCGATAACCATAATCGTTATAGATACTCATCGCCCAAAGTTACATACCACAACTATAGCAAGTGCAACAACTGATAAATCCAGTAGACTACCGAGGCTTTAGCGCCCACGAGATATTGAAGGAGTTCGCGTCCAACAGGATGCGCAACCATTAATTACCGGTTAAAGTTTGCGTCGAAAATAGCACGTGCCGCGCCCACGGATGTATCTGATTAGGAAATCCGCCGTAAAAACTACCGCTTACACTCACCTCAGCAAATTATCAGCTCTTCATTGCGTGTCCGTGATTCTGGAATATAAAATCGGTGCTTACAAAGCTCTTTCCTTTTCGCCCCATTGTTAACTTAAGAATCGCTATATATAGTCGCAGACGTCAGTTTCTCTTTCGAAGAGCTTTTCTCCGTAATGCCGAGTGCAAAATTATTGGCTGATTATGAAATCTTTCCTTATTATTCTAAGGAAAATGAGAGCTTGGATGACAGTCCTTTCAAATGAAATTCCAATAATAAATCTCTTTATTTCTAAAGAATTTCCTCGTCATTATCGGAGCATATTTTTAAACTATTTATTTAAGAGCAGAGTATACTAATTTAATGCTGAGAATCCATTATTCCCGTAAAAACTGGTGGCGGCGGCGGCTCTCCATAAATTTCTCGAAAAAGCCGGACGGGCCTATAAAGAGAAAGAAGACGAAGCAGCGCAAGGAGCATCGTAACTATTGGAAAAAAGAGTTGGATAATAAAATGCTCGTTAAAAAGCGTTCGCTCGCGCGGTGTATAAGAGCGTCGGCGCATTATCGACCATTTCTCGTGAGCGGGACGACACTATGGAAGAGAGTCAAAAGAGAGAGCGCGGAAGCTCCTCGTCAGCCGGCGGTTATCGCCGCAAATCCCGCGAGTCGCTCGTATTCGTCGTATCGATGCTATCTTCTATATAGCTTTTTCCTCCTTCGTTTCCTGCGATTGACGGCGTCGCTAAAGATTTTCCTGGCTCCGCTCGTATGGATAAAAAAAGATCGAAAGCCTGAGGACAGAGCTTTTATTATACATATCGATAATTAATCTCCGTATGTGTGTGTGTGTGTGTGTGTGTGGAAACGCAATTTCGCGAGCGCTTTCGAAGCAAATGGCCCGTGACGCGACGCGGCTCGCGAAATTGAATTGGGACTGCACGTATGCGCGAGCGGGGAAAATCAATTGTTGCGAATAACGACCGATGCCGACGGCGTAGACGCATTTTTCAAGCTCCGGCCATTGTGCGAACGATTCCGTTTTTACTCTTGAAAATGTGTTTCGACTTATCATCTTTGGTAAAGTCGATTTACCGCGCTGTTCTCGAACTGTTTGAGATAATTTGATCGTGAGTTGTCGGCGGTTATTGTACACGGTTTTATGCCAGTATATTGTTAATGTGAACAAGTCCGACTTAATTCGCAATGCAAGAAAATGTCATATTTTATTTCAGGTGAACATAACGCTGTCGTTCGTCGGGCCTCGGCATCACACCACGACGACTACGGCCTCGATTCCTGTGAAGCAACGGATAGACTATCCCGAGTCGGTGAGGTTATCGCGAGACTCCAGTCAATACTACCGAGTAACCCAGCCTCAGCAGAGGGTCAATTCTAAAGTCGTGTTCAGTCTGCGCGGCCCTGTGGCTTTCAACATCACGAGCACCGGCGGCATCGTCTTCGTTGCCAATGCCAGTGCGCTTCTCTCTATTTCCTCGAAGATAAGGTAATGCTCGATTCGATCCTCGTTTTGTTGCGCTGCTCCCCTTTTCTGGTTATATAAAACTCGGCTATTTCGGATCTTTTGTCGAGAACTTGTCAGTTTTAGCCCGATCGATCTGAAACAAAGTTATGTCTTAGTTCCTTCGGTTTGATTGTTAATTTTGCGGGTTATACGTGATCTTATTTAAACATGAGCCTTCATCTTGTTAGTTTACGGATTGAATGGCGCACCCCGGACCAGAAGCTCTCGTCTACTACTCTAACAGTCAAGATCGTAGATCCTACGAGTACGTGCAAACATAATCAAATGAGCGTTCACTCGTGCGCAAACGCCAAGTCTGCGGGAGAATGCGAAGGGAGATGCGGCATTGGCACTGGAACTTTGAAGTGAGACTTTATACGATTGCTCATATATGCACCAATAATTTAATCCTAATATCTATATACACTTGATTATATTTTATTTGCAAATAAATATGTAATTATACTTATCGTAGATTTAGACAACTATATGAGGTTGAACATTTTTTTAACACAGTTTTTATAACACAGTTCTTTCAAACTTAGCTTCGATTCTTAACGATTGTTTTTACAGCGCGAGCACAGCTGATGCGGGCGGCTGCATTTGGCGATCAAACAAGGCGAATAACAGCACGATGACGGAAAACTATGAAACCTGCTCATCCGATCTGACTTACTGTCCCAATTACATATGCGATGAACTGGAACACCTCGATCCACGAATTTGTCCACAGGATTGTGCCCTTGAATGTGTGTACATCAATTAATTTTTATTACATATACACCAGAGAATATTTCGTAGCATTAATATAGTACTTTTGAAATCAACAATATCATTCTAATTATTTTTTATTTGGCATGCAAAATCAGTCGTAGAACTGAATCTACCTTTACTTGTTTACCCTACATCTTGTCATTAAGGCTGCATTATTCCCTAACAAAGCAGTATTCCAGGAAACGTCATCAGACCGCTCTTTCATGAACTAATTTAAAATCAATTTTTTGTATTCACTTGGAAATCCACTTCGTAACAAACATATTCAAAATACACCCTTTCATCAACAGCGGAGCTACGTTTTGCGGAAGTGAACAAAAACGGTCGAGGAATACGCAGCGGCTTCGGTACTTGCTGGTGCGACGACTATATGCAATGCACGTGCGGTGCGAGCTTTCGCAGTCGCAGCGGTAGCTCGGGATCCGGGAACAAGGAGGCTCGCGAGACAAGGATGAGAAAAGAGCGTGACAGACTCCCACAGGCCGTCAGCTCGGATGTCCGGAAGAGTGAGTTCGATATTTTAAATTCAAGTTTTAATTTCTATAACGTCGATAATTACGCAGGAATATACCAGTATTATGTTATAATTAATGTGGCTGAGGTGGGAAGTTTGCTTTAATAATGATGTGAAAATTATTAACGTATAATTAAGTGTTTAATCTGTACTATACAAATTCAATACGTTTCATTAAATATACATACATCAATAAAATTTCACCGTTGATTGAAATCCATAATAAAAATGCATAAATTAATTTTATTTTTGAAAGTAATATTTCCTTGAAAGCGTTTCAAATGCTATGATTCAAACTGCAACGTACAGCAGACACTAATTTAAGCCATGGCCGCTGAAATTGATTCAGGCTCTTGTATTGAATTTTCTCGTTATAGCTGCAGTTTAATTTAAAGCTCCATACGATATTCTCCTCCCGTCATTTGTATTAATTTACACACTTTGTATAACCATTACAGTATCATATTACCTGTTTGCTAATCAATTAGTTAAGATGTGGCATTTATGTGCGTACCGATCTTGCTGCGCGCGAAGATATTAGAAATTGATCATTTGCAATAATATATATTATCAAGATATTTTACAACAAAGCTCCATAGTAGTTGTTTAATTGTAAAAATGACATTCGGTGTCTGGTTATTCTTAGACGTCACTACTTCACAAAATCGGAAGAAAAAATCTGTTTGCAACTTATAATAATGAATTTTAAATAAAATTGTTTTCAGCTACAAACAGTACGTGCGGTCCTGCGTGCTTAATTGGAATAATTGCTGCGAGTCTATTCGTTCTCATAATCATCGTTGGCTCGTTCATCATGTGGAGATACAGGTAACGAAGATTCGTTTCTTATTATGCGGTTAATTAGTTTTTGACTCAGAAGTGTGCACGCATGCGTTGACAAAAGAGATAATTTTAATTACATTTTTATATTTAAAGCGTTGCCTACCGAATTTTCCCATAAATAATTCTTTTACGCGGCAATAACAAAGTTCCCATCAAACTACGTCGAAAGCTTAATTTTAAACTCGAGCTGCATATAAAAACTCGTGTCAGTCGTTAAAAAAAAAAAAATAATAATCCATAATCCCCGCTGAGGTTATTTACTTTCCAAGCTAATCTTCTCTTCCACAGGAGTGAATGCGATCGCGGCACAATCCTCCGCATGCGTGCACGGAGATTTTCCCGGCTTTTTTCTCTCGTTGCGTCGCCACGACACACGCGGCGGTCTTATATAGCGAGTGTTGGCGAGCTAACTGTTTGCATGACCTGGATGTACACTGCGGGGGCCAGTTCCCTATGCAACAGCTGGGGCTGTTGCTTTTTCTCTCGGCAAACTCGAGATAAGTTACGAGCGCGAGAGAGTCAGCCACGCATCCGAGGGCGACGTTTTATTTCTGCCCTCTGCGATGAATCGATACAGCCCGAGTCCACGATACCCGCGATAGCCGTTAAAATTGTATGAAGCTCGTAAGAATCGTTTGCTACGCCAATTTTAACGCTGCGCTACGGTATTTACGATGTTCCGCCTTCGATTGCTTTTATAGGTATGCGTACGCGAGCAGGTGATATGTATCCACGAGAAATTCCAATTACGAATGCGTCGTTGTATTTTTGAGAAATTGGAATGCCGAGCAGCGACAGCGTCGGTAAATTGTTTACGGCGCAGCGAGCTGAGTGGACTACGCCATGTACGAAGAATTTTATTTCGTAACTTTATTGACTATTCGTTGATTGTGTAGGTACATAGAGCCCTAAGTCGGCAAGCGGGAGCTTTTTTATGTTCGCCCACGTAAGACGTTCAATTTTTAAAATGAGCGCTCCAGTGTGCGTCAGAATTTACAGACAGCTATCCCTTAAAAATGTCTTCAATCTTTACACATAGCCAACGTCTTTTAGTTGGACCGCATCTATTTGAATTTTCATTCTTGGACACGGAAAATTTGTAGACTTTTACAATTTACAATTGTCGACTCTGTAATTATCATATATTCTGTAATTGTCTTTATTCACAAGCATGTATATTAGTTTTAGTAAAATTTCCAAGAAAGTCTAATTAAAGAGAGCTTTAGTGGCATTGGGGACAGACTGAGTAAAGAATAATACTTGGAACTCGGAAATTATAACGACTTTTTGTCGTGGACGTCTTCTTGTATAAATGAATAGTACATTACGATGCGTGTGACTTAAATGGTTATTTTTTACACGGCGCAGTTAGCACCCGAGTGTAGCGAGTGTGATAAACACGATGCAAAAAAGGATTACTTTAGTCACAGATAGACGTGACTTAACAGCGGATTTTAGCCACACTGTGCTATATTAAGCAACGCATTAACATTTTACAAAACTAGGAAATTGTCATAATTAACATTTAAATGTTGCTGCCTGCTTAGCGCCAACAGTTTAATGCGTTTGTAGGTTATATAATAAAATCCGTATTTCTGATTCGCGTTCCTTAATTCTTGTACCAGGCGACCGATTCTCAATTAAATGCTTCACATCACTTTTTTAAGAGAGGATAAACATACACGATAGACGCACACCTCAAACGAACGAGATTTTTTGCCTCGCAGGCAGCTTTTATTTCCTAAAGCTAAAAATTCAAGTGTATTTTTCCGTCGACATTACAGAATCGTGAATAAGGTGCCACGTCGAAGCTGCATGCACAGGGGGAGCGATGCCGCTAATGGCCTCGGAATTTTGCCTCTGGATTATGTCGATCGTGGCGACGGCCTCCTAATCGGCTTGGAATCCTTGACGGCCGTCAATCGTACGCTCCTCGCTCAGAAGAGTTCCCCGGTAAGTTTGCCGAATATAATAATATCTCGTTAAAGGGATTTAAAAATCTTCCTTCAGAAACCATAGAAACGCGCGACGGCTACAATGATATTATTTTTTAAAACTGCGAAGTAAACACCGTTTCGCGTCAACAACTCGATTGCAACGCAAAAGCAAACATTTACGCTGCTGACGTCAGCCCGACAATGTTTTCACCACACAACTCTCTACAACGCACAACATAGAGCATCAGCGAAAAAAAACACGTCCTTATCCGCTCCACCTGGATCTTATCTCCACTGTTTACAGTATCATCCCGCCAGCGTGCACTTGACTTGGCACATCGTCGCGCTTGCGCGCGCCATCAGCCTGTAGGGGCATCATGGACGCGTTATTATTACATAGCCGCTGTATCATTTTTTTCTTCCAACGCGATTAAACTCGTCGCGCGTCGTTAAACGCGCTCGACTTTGAAAAATGGAACTCCGCGCATATACACCTATACACTATAGCCCCTTGAGTCGTCGTGCTCCTCCCGTATACAAGGGCTAACGGCTGCGAGCCGGTGGAAAGTAATTTAATGCAGGGCACGATCGTGCAATATTTCCCGGTTAACCGCGGCGACAAACCGAGATAAAGGGTCGAGTGCACTGCTCGCCGCCGACACTTTGCACTCCCCCTCTCCGCGATTTGCTGCATTTTATACTTTATGATTTTTTTATGGAATAAAAGCTCTCGTGTTTTTCTTTTATCGTAGATAGTGTCGGAATTTACGAACCCGTGAGCCGATAACTCTTAGTGGTTTGAACGTTAACAAAAGAATTGAAAAAAAAAAAAAAATTGTAATTAAAATAATATACGGTGTATGTCACACAGCCGGACCCAAAGTGGGAGTTCCCGCGATCGCGTCTGTCGATCGAGCAGGTGCTGGGCGAGGGCGAGTTCGGCCGCGTACTTCGAGCCAAGGCTCAGGATATCGCAGGCTGGCAGGGGCAGACGACCGTCGCCGTGAAGACCCTGAAGGAGGATGCGAGTGCCTCGGAGCTGGCCGATTTGCTCTCGGAGTATCAGTTGCTCAAGGAGGCGCAACATCCAAACGTTATAAGACTGCTCGGCGCCTGCACGACCGCAGGTGGTCCGATC
Organism: Trichomalopsis sarcophagae; assembly: GCA_024372645.1. NCBI lineage: Eukaryota > Metazoa > Arthropoda > Insecta > Hymenoptera > Pteromalidae > Trichomalopsis > Trichomalopsis sarcophagae. The sequence goes on from QLSS01000085.1 coordinate 46,631, forward strand.
TACCTCATCATCGAATTTGCCGAGTTTGGCTCCCTGAGGTAAGTTCGAGAGAGTTGCTAATTGCTCGGCTATCGGAGAAAAGACCGTTACCTCGGTGATGGGAGTCTATGTCTGAATAAACTCGGAGCAAACAGTTATTTACTCCACCTGATGCATCACGTATTGTTAAATAGGGCAAACGCGAATTGCGTTGCTCCGAATATTCCAGGATATTCCTCGAGAGAATTTCTATATTGCCTAATACGTTTCGTTCTCGGAATTATCCGATACGGTTTTCATGTGTACGTGCGGTGAAATTTTATCGAAAACTAGCGCACGAAAACTATAATACAATTCTCGATATGTATATAAACGAACGTTGTATACATCTATTTTTTTTTTAATATAAACAGAAAAACAATTCTTGCACGCAGCGCACTTCCGTATCGCAATCCCGGATAATATTCGAAAAGTCACGGCAGCCAAATGTCACACTATAGATGCAAATGACCGCGCGCGTCTCGGGTTCGGATTATACACACATACGCAACGTCCCTTAGCTTAATCTAGCTCGGAAAAGCTCTCGCAGCCGGATTCCAGGACGCCGCGGGAATGCCGTGGTTCCGCGTGCGCGCGCATTAATGCAGGACAGCCGTCGGAAAACGTTCCTCGGGGGCTCGCAAAAGACGCATAATTAAATACTTGGCGCGACAATTTCAGCGTCACGCGGGTTCGGTCTTTGACTGCGGAGTCTTTGCCCGACGTTATACAGCTTTTATTCGAGAGGATTCTTTGCCGGAAATATTTTCGCAACTGAGCAGTTAATTTTTCCTTTGAAATATTGCTCGACTGAAATTACATTCTCTTTAAAAGTTTATAAAGAGTCGGGGGATGATTATTCTTTGAGCTATCCGAAAGTCTTGGATGCTTTCGGAAAGCTTCCTGTATCTTAGATTGTTTCTTTTAGCCGCAATTTTCCGTATACATAGAGCTTATTAGATAAGTTTATGCAACGATGAAACCGTGAAAAATATCGCTGGTGTTCCTTAATTTAACAGCCACCGAGTTAAAGTTTTAAAGGGCAATAAACTAAGTACGATGTAATGCATTCAGTGAATTTCCGCGTCGAGAATCAAACTCTGAGGATGACAATTTGATTGCAGAAACTATTTACGACGAAGTCGACACTTGGAGTCGGAGGGCCGTGTGCCGTGTTCAACTTTGCTCTTATCCTCGTCGCCCAACAACGTGAAGCCTGTGGATCAGCCGAGCATCGATCCAGTCGTGAACTACACGATCACGCCCAGAGATATACTTTCGTTCGCATGGCAAATCAGCAAGGGAATGGCTTACCTCGCCGATATCAAGGTAAATGTTCGCATTCGGCATATACGTATAATTATCGTATACGAGTATAGAAAATCAGCGAAGCGTGTGATACAGCATTCAAAACTTTGCTCCTTAGGCTCCTTTTAAACTTAAATTAGAGCGAAAACTTTTATCGGATTCGAGTTTGCTGAAGCAGCTGCCTTTTCGGAACTCTTTTCATAGCGATTTCTATATAGACTCGGCGGTTAACGAGGTCCACCTGCTTGCAAGTTGTTTTGAATTTTTAATCAAATGCTGAATCGATGTCTGGATTTCAGTTGGTGCATCGAGATTTGGCGGCGAGAAACGTGCTACTCGGAGCGGGCAAGGTCTGCAAGATTTCGGATTTTGGTCTGACCCGAGATGTTTACGAAGACGATGCTTACTTGAAGCGCAGCAAGGGCAGAGGTAAACCAAAGTCATCTCTTTCATTTAACTCTAAACGTAAATGTATTCTCGAGGCTTCTAATTTGTTATGTACGGAAAATAACGTCCCACGAAAACCTTCCAAGCCACCCACTGAGTTCGCAAAGTTTAAAATAAGCATAAAATCCATCAAGCGAGCATCGTGTCCCCGCAAACGTGTATATATAGCCCGAGGAGGCAAAATAGCAAACAACTTGGTAATACGATTACGCGAAAGATGGGGCAAAGAGAAACAAGGCAAACTGGGTGAAACTCGGGGCTAAAGAGAGCATTATTAATGTGCACAGTACCGGTAAAGTGGATGGCTCCGGAATCCTTGGCCGATCACGTCTACACGAGCAAGTCAGATGTCTGGAGCTTCGGAGTGCTCCTCTGGGAATTAGTGACGCTCGGCGCATCACCTTATCCCGGTGTCGACGTACACAATCTCTACAACCTACTCAAGGCTGGATACCGCATGGAGAAGCCAGCCAATTGCTCGGATCATCTGTAAGTCTCTAAAGAATCTCTTACAGTCGGTGATCTGGAAGATTATTACGTAATCTGACTCGATTAAGCTCGTTTTTCGGTCGGACTACTCGCTGACGTTTATTCTTGTGACAGCGTTTCGAAGCTGTACAAAATATAATGTACCGTCACTTCTTTTATTATACATGTATGCAGTGACAGTTATTGAGATGGATACTCGAACTTCTATTTCTAAGTTGACAAAGTACTTTTCTCAGTCAATTTTTATTGTAAACTTGTAAATGGAAAGTAAATCGAGACAATCATCAATGGAGAAAAAGAGTAACTGACGAGTGGTCGCGTGCCAAAGAGAAAAGGCGTATTTACTTAAGTACTTGTGTATTTTTCGATGACACACTATTTTTGTCCCAGGTACAAACTTATGGTTTCCTGCTGGCACGACGAACCCGGAATGAGGCCATCGTTTAAGGAGCTTACTTGTCACTGGGAGCGTATGCTCGAGGACGCGGTTGAGTACCTCGACTTGAACCCTCGTACAGTTCATAACCAGGCCTACTTCACGTCACTGCATGCTTTGGATAGTCCTTGTGAGTAAACTAGATCAACCGTCATTAGCCCGTCATTAATATACGGAAGGCATATGCTTGCGTACTGACACAAGTGATAGCGGTCCTTATTGGTCAGGCATTGGTTTCGCTTGCAGCGCTCTATTAAGTATAGTTATAAGAGATTTTAAGGAAAACACTTGTTACTATTAAGCTAATTTTTGTATCTTAACACATTATAATAAATATTTTCAATTCAAGGTTCAAGCAGTGATTCGACTAAAAACGTCGTTAGCTATGCCCTGATCAAGGGTAAAAATCAGCAGCTGACAAATGCCGTGAATTATATGAGCAAGCCTTCGTTTGAACCGATAAGCAAGTCCGACAAGGTGGATAAGCTGGAAGCACTGTGGCACGAACCATTACCTTCCAGTTGCTACCCCGACACTGAGGAGTCCTCGCGTTCGAGCTACGTGAACGAGGCTGCATCCGAAGCGCATAGGCGCCAGCAACAGATAGACGCGCACTACGAAAGCCCGATTAAGCTGCGCCACGTGAGCGTTGCTAGTTGCAGCGAAAACGAGCTTGCACCAGAGCCCTCGACGAGTTCTGGAGGTAGGCCTCAATCTTACATAGACATGCAGGCTGGGGTCAGCTGCAAGTCCAGGGAGTCGGAAGACTTACTGCTGTCGTTCGGCAGTATAGACACTACTACTAGTAGGGATGACGAAGCTATGAACGACTTTGACGTTTGAGTGCGTATGATGATTCGACCGTGATGAGCCAATTTTCTATGGAGTCAAGCCTAAGATTCGCGCGAGCAACATTTGCTAGTCTTAACATGTGAATTTTAAAATAAGAATTTATGAGTTAAGATTCCATCTAGTACTATGGCTATGATTTAAACTTGTTTTACGAGGAAAAAATATACTTCATTCTTGCGATTAGTAATCACACACAAAGAGCGATTCGTTAAGAGTCTTAACACGTTAAACTTTAAACTTTTTACCAATATATAAAAATGCACATTTTATTTTGAATTCCAAGAAACCATTTTCGAAACTTCAACACTGCGTGCTCTATTAGTATCATGGATAACTAGTGTTTTTATACATTTATATGAGAAATTTTAAACAGTTGAAATATTATGCAATTAACTATATTTAAATTCTTGGTGTGGCTCAACTTGGGCAGTACATTATCTCAGTAAAAATCGTACGCTAAATATTATAATTTTGTTATGCAAATAACCAAAGAATGATTGAATATATTGCAAAAGTATAGATAGAAAATGATTTATAAACTGATGTCTTCTTAAAATACCATTGAAAACAAATATTTTTGAGTTTTATGAAAACGGCGAAGATGTTAATATGAGAACTGCACTTTCGTTTGATCCACGTATTCGAAGCTTGATAATGAGATACTTTGATCGACTTTAAACAACTTCAAACAGTATACAAAATTCGTCAAAGAAATATTTCCATCTTCGTGTACTACATTTACTCAGTTTAGCCGGAGTTCAAAGCTACGATTTGTCTACGGCTAGCCCAAATTAATCAAATTTCAAAGTATAAATAAATATTTTAAATTGGCAATACGCGTTAGAAATAATATGAATGCAAATCATTTACTTCCAAAATATCCTGACGTTAAACACCACCCAATAAAGCTCAAACTTAACTTTATATCTTTATTGAAATATTCGTTGACAAAATCGATGAGGATGAATTGTAAAATTTTGAAAAATAATTTGTAAAACTTTCACTAAAATTCGTCTTAACAAATTTCGAAGGTATTTCTTCGAAATATCATTAATTAAACAAGCATGAGGTAAAAAGTATCGTGAAAATACGCATTTAACAAGTTTGGCAGTCTCTAATTGTATAAAGAATTGAATATATTATTATTTGTTTGTTACTTATACATTGTAATTTTATACTCATAAAATCACATCTCAATTACGTATATTTTACTGTGTTCTAGCAGCTACTATGCAATATTGCAATAAAATCGGTGTACATTTTAACTTGATTAAATATATAATTTAACTGCTATAGGAACAGTGGATGATGATAATAAACGGAATGGACCAGATAGAATCGCAACAGGAAACAAATATATCTTACAAATAAATAGCATCACTTGATATGATTAGATAAAACAGATACTATATACTCCACAATAAGTGATTATTCCTACACGAATTATGAGATACTGATTCAACCAAAGAAATATATATATACACACACATGAATTTGAGGTGTATATTTTAATATAACACGATTTACAATAAAACGTTTTCAATGTCACCCCCACGATGATAAATCGTAATATAAATACACAGTATTTTCGACAAAAGCCTTTGCACTTATTATAAGGGTCTTCATGTATAAAGGTATAGCTTATATTATAATCATGCAACTAGTTCAAACACAAACTTGTGTATCTAATATATGTTTAAGTTTTTATTCGTAATTAGAATAATTGATCATAATACTTAGTTAAAATAATTAATATCGTATGCGAGTAATTTTTATATATTTAAAATGCCTTTCAGAAAAGTTTTAATTCTGTGATGATTGTAAATATAAATATTAAATATGTAAAATAGTTAGCTTAGCTTTAGATTACTTACGATTATTTGTTATAGAATTAACTGCGATTTAAATATACCAATGAGTTTATATGATTTGTGTTTGATATAGAAATATAATGTCACAGATTTTCTTATTATAAGCATGATTCGGCGATTGAGCATTTTTGCATATTTTATAGTATGCAATGTCTTTGTAATTATTTGTTAATTGTATTAAATAATAACGAATTTTCAAAGTAAAATGTTTGTTGAATACTATTTTACCCTTAATATTAAAAAAAAATTATTTGTTTATTGATATTTTATTTTAATTATTTATTTAATTTCCGTTAAAGCACATTTGCGAATTCAGTATACTTTCTGTATATCTTATATTTAGTTTTTGAAAGGCAACAGTGGCAACATCGTGAGTAATTCCTTTCCTATACAGTGCTGCGCGTTGGTTGGCTCGTTGGCTTTGCGCTGACGAGCCGTGGTGTATACCTACCATTTACCATATGTTCATATCCATAGATACGTATACACGTAGCATATACTATATACGATACCTGATTGAAATTGAAATCCGCAGACGCGAAAACAATGTCTTTATAACCTTACTAAATTTATTGGAACATGTATTTGAAGTTTTCACGCCATTGAGTTTCAACACTCTTAATATGCTATGAATTGTCACCAGGGTATTCTTTTTGATCGTAAGTATATATAAATATATATATATATATATATATATATATATATATATATAAGTTGGATACAATTGTAGAGAGTAATTTATAGAGATGATAAACTAAGCAAGCAATGTTACTTTAGGTTATAATCTTCTTAATGAGAATTATGTCAACAAAATATTTGCAACCAGCAGATCCTGTTAATTGGAAAGAAGGTGATTTGAATCAAGTCAATATTCCTATTCAGAAAATATACAACTTACTTATCAACAAGGCACATGGAATTTCACATATTATTAAAATAGTATGGTCAGCAATTGAGTTAAAAAATATAAGCATTGATTTCACAAAGATTCGTTATGCTATGCACTATATTGATAAAGAAAAGGGTTTGGCTAATTGTGCTTACGTCAAAAATTTCTCCAACCACCAAACTGTATTACCTTTTCATAGAGCTGTTAAACAATTTATATATATGACCACAAATAAGCACAAAAAGTTAATTATTATAATTTGAAAAGTTTGAATCTACAAAATACGTTTAGAAATTTGGGTATCGAGTAATACAAGAATTATTATAACAATCAAATACTTCAATATAATGAAATACTCAAACTAGGTTCAACTAATAAAAATCTTTAGAACCGATAAAAGCTCCTCGACAATACATAATAGCACTGAAAAATTATTAAGTAATTCAAAACAAATTTATAAATAACAGAAGAGTTTCCAAGAGTAATCAAACACTATATTTCATAAATGGATTAATCGATTGTTACTTAGATGTGCTAAAACAATTTTAACACAAAGATACAGAACAAAGGATATTCTACTTTATATAATATGAAAAATAAATTGACTCACAAATGAGCTTGAACTAAAAAGACTGCAAAGAATGAAAGATGTGAGTTGTGCGTAATGTGCCTTTAAAAAAATAGTAAAGATAGATATTGTGATTTAAGTGATATTTTTTCATTTTTTATCTTTCAATTATATTAAAATGATTATTTTTATATCTTATATTGAAGAAATATTTAGATTTATTAGTATTTTTTTGTGCTATTTATTGTTAAAACTATTAGTTCGACTAATTTGTTTACATGTAGATAATATTATTTTTATATATTTTGTTGATCCTATTGATGAATAATTTAGTATGATGAAATCTTTTCATCATACTAAATTATTCATCAATAAATGATAAAATCTTTTTCATTTCATCATTTAGAATATGCAAATGTGACTGTTTTTAAAGAAAATTATTTATGCCTCGTATTTTGTAATGTAATTTGTATAGAGTTGATTGCACATTCCATTTTGATATTTTGTATTTTGATAAAAATTTAGAAAAAGGTTTTTAAATTATATCCTTTTTATAAACAACAATAATTTTTACCTAATGTATACGTTTTATAATAATACGAAATGCTTTTAATTTTATTATACAAATAAATATATGTTTTTTATTAATAAAATACAGTGTATATTTTGAGTACATAAAAGTAAAAATCTTATAAAAGCAGTTTTAGAAACCTTTCAGCATTAAAAATTGATTATAAATTTAAACTATCAATACGAAATTCAGAATTTTTGGCTGGTTGATTAAAACCAAACGTTTCTGTTTCACTTTCAACATTTTCACCAAGTAAATTCAATTCCTCAATATTCGTTTTAAAAGTTTTTGATGCGCTTTTATTATTTGCCGTGTCATTACTTTTTGATTCTACTTCTTTTAATTGAAGAAGTTCAAAACTTATGGTCTTTTCTTGTAAATCGGGCAAGAGAAGATCTTCTGTAAAACAAAAACAATCCATGAGTTTGTTTTAATAACTTATAAGAATCATTATTTAGTTGTAAAAAATTCTAAAGCGCATACCGTTATCTTCAATTTTTCTGAAACTTTTTTTAGTCGGAACGACTTGTAGTTTGGCTAATTTGACAGAGTCCACAAAATCTTTGTCAGATACACCAAAAAATCGTATATACTCTACTTCGTGAATAGTTCTTACTAATTTTTCTAACTCCTCTGGCATAGAAAAACGTTTGAACTGCCGTGCTTCTTTCGGTATGTCTTCAGATTTGCAATACGGAAATTGAAGAGCAAAATACCTTTTGTTTCGAAGTGGATAGTTCTCTTTAAGTAATCTTAAGGCTTGACTATCCATATTACGATAAATAACTGGGGCAATTTCATCCGTGCGTGGTGATGTCGCTATGATAATTACTTCGGCCGCTTGGAATGCTTCATTACACCAAAGCACGGGGTCCTGTTTATAAAAGTTTGAATAAGTTAGCTTAAGCTATTTTTTATTTTACATGAATTATCTTAAAATCATACCTTATTTGTACTTTCGGGAATGTCTAAGGTATCAATCATAGCATTGATATTACAACATCGTAAGTAGCGCGCCAAATCAACCATAGCATTAACATGAGCCATGTGTGAAGGAGTATAAACCAAAAGGCACATTGGTTTTCTTTCAGCTCGTTTTAATATTTCTTGATTTAAATAAAATCATTATTAGTATTTGTTATCTTGCAGCTAATGCAATGTAAATAACTTAAGTTCATACCTTTTTTCTTATATAATTTATAAGTATGAAATAAAGCGTACAATATCACAGGTGGAATCCAAATGACACTAATTATCATGATAAGTAATCTGTGCGAAGCTTGCTCTATAACACAAATTCATATTTCATTTTGAATGTTTTACTGTGATACAATTTATTTTCTGCAGTGGAATTCGTAATACTCACTGATACTAATGAACGGAGATGTGCTGTTGATACAACCATTTGCATGGCATGTGGGATGTAAAGCAGCAACTTTAAAGAAAAGTACACCATCATGAACTGTAAAATTATGGTGAATAAGCTTTTCTCCATTAGGATTTTCCAGAATAATATCTTTTGTACTATTGGTGTCGTTATTGATCATCCAGACTTTATAAGCAGATACGTTGAATCTTTTTGGTAAAGTTTGAATATACAAAGTCAGAGTAGATGCATCAGAAACATCAACATAAATAAACGGTGTGAAACGAGTTATATCTTTTATGGCGTTATCTGTAAAAGAATGAGTTGTTTAGCGCATTTTTCAAATTGCATACACTGAGGAAAAAAATGCTTACCAATAAATATATGGTTAGGAACTATAAATACAAGCTTTCTACTGTACTCATAGTTAGGCCCAGAGACAAGATACTCTAAACGGTAGGGGCTATTTTCAAATGAACTGTTATAAAATGGGCAGGATACAAAGAAGTCCTGCAGAGGCAAATTAGATGCGTTGCCATAAAACCTAACATTTCGACAAGCAGAAGTTTTTTCATCTCCTAAAGTTTGATAGCGCATAGTCAGTCCTGTAATGGAATGAAAATTTAAAATTTTATATGCTAATAGGTATTACTTGAGAAATTAAAACGTGTACTCACTGTTAAAGTTTATATCACTAATTGAAGAATTAAAAGCAATAGCTTTTCCTTTCAGATTTCCAAAGTCGTGGACATATGCCACTAATGAGACTTGTGCTAATGGTTCACCTGTTGGTGGCACGTGTCCTAGATTTTCGAATCTCATCTCCATGCATTCTACAACATAGTTAAAACGTTTAAGTAAACAAACTTTAAACTATAATCAAATAATAAAATCTAGAGACAAAATCACTGTACCTGCTCCTCTTTGTACTGGTTCCAGTAGGCATCGTTCTCCAGGTTCGGGTATAAGATTAGTCTGAAAAAAGCAAGGCGATGAATATTATGCAGCTAGCTGGCACAGTATATAGTACAGACAGTTGAACACGCACATACAGTCGATGGGAAAAAATGCATGATAAAGAAAAGAGAAATGGTAAAATAATAAAACGAACTCACTGTGTTGCGACAGTAATCTGGAAAACAAAGAGACGCAGAAGCGTCGCTGACGATGAGACAGGAAAGTAAGAGGAACGCTTTGTACATTTTGAGGTTATAATAAACAGTAACTGTTTCAGGAAGGCATCACAGGCTCGAACTTTTCCGCATTTTGCTTTATTGTGGAGCGGAGCCGCGTCCGATCGCTCACATATCGCTGATACAGTATTCCAGTGTAGGCACAGGAGAACAAATTCGCGGCTATACAGTCGTGCGAACAGAAAGCGAAAAATATTAAAGGCGAAGCGTCGGTTCGACCGTGGATCAGCCGTTGTTGTCCCCCCCAGTGCGCTCGAGACACTGCGTCGCGGACGCGCTGCTGTGTTTTGTTGGATCGCTGAGTGAATACGGCTATCCTTGTCTATACATGCTATATACCGATTCCTTGGTTCAGGTGTATCTCTATACGCGCGCACGAGGTGTACGTGGGTGTGTGTGTGTGTGTGTGTGTGTGTGTGTGTAAGGTCTACTCCCACATAAGGTCCCAATCAGCTGTGTTCTTGGAAAGAACATTTGGATTGTGTGTTTTTTAATGCAGCTGACGATGCATTGCTTATTTGTAGTTTGTAGAGGCGCGCCTACGTTATTCGCACTGTGTTTGTGTGGCGCTAAGAAGTGTTTGTTTCTTCATGGCTTATGCGCTTTATAAAGAAGATAACGCGTACGTGAGTAAATCTATTGCGCATTTGCATGTAGTTGCAGTATATAATATATATTATAGTTTTTACGAAGAATCGGCGTAAAAATAAAAAAGTACATAAGATATGAATATTGTAATGACTAGAAATCTTTTTGGAAGTAATTTTAGTTTTGCTCGTAGCTTTTTAAAATCCATCTTGTCTGACTAATGTTTTTTGGAATAGAGTATTTCATTGATCGATATAACTAATGTATGATAAAAAATTAAAAGCTATCTGTATCATGTGTATATGCATTGTATCGATATGAGGTATTGACGGGAAAATAATTTGAGGAAAAATGTATAGCTTTTTTATTTATTAGGTATATGATAAAAAATCTAATAATAAAATTAAGGTAGAAGTATAGAAAAACACAGGATAGTTGCTTTTTCCCGTCCACATTTTCTGTTATATTATTGGCTTATAAGCGTAGATGGCTCATTCAATCTTCATCGCTCGTCACTTTGCAGTGATTTATATGTAAAATAGCACAATTATATTTGCAATTCTCACAATCTGTTCAAATTTCGCATCTCATCTCTCTCAGTGCTGCTGCGGTTTCTGGCTCGGATCGAAGTGTTTCCTGAGGCCCTGCCAGCATTTGTAATAGTCGGCGTCGAGTTTACCGGACAGCCGAGTCGCCCACTCGGTGACGGCCAAGCCGTAGTAGGTCTCGAACATGAAGGCCTGGGTGCCGTCGGCTATGCGCTCGGCGCCAAGTTCCGCGTTAGAGGCTCCCTCGAAGCAGTTGGTGTCAGGCCCGTGTGGTGTCATCATCGAGTGGAGGCTGCCACCGCCCGGCTGGAAACCCTCCTCTTTAGCCTCGTAACGGCCCTTTATCAGGCCCATGAATTCGCTCATGCAGTTTCCTGAATTAGTTAGGGAAATTATGTTGAATATAATTATTACCCATCTCTTAAAAATCATACAAATTTACAATGTAAAAGTCCTCGAAGCCACCGGAGATATCGTATATCTATTAAAAAAACCATCTCCTTTAGAAAAATGCGTCGTATACCAGCAGAAACCGGAGATTCTCGCATTTCCTGGCTCCCCTCTCGCTTCCACGTCCTGCCACGCATCCGAGGACGACGACAAAAACAAGTCTGACTCTATACTATATCCTTAGACTTTCAACTCTTTCCCGTCGATGATTTTCCGCTGCCGCGTTCTTCCGTAACGAAGACGAGCCGCTCCTACGCGGCTCGATGAAAAATCGGCCGCACGATCGTTATTCTAGCAAGCCGGGTTTTCCTTTTCCCTTTTTTCTCGCGCGTATAGACTCTCGTGGTGCAGGAATCGAGCGCCACGCATTAGAAAGGCGCGCTCCGAGAGAAATGCCGGTGAAAGCATCGTAAGCTGAGACTCCTCGATCGATGCGTACGACGCGATTAAGGGCGAATATGAATGACTCGCCGATTTTGCACTTAGTTTCTTCGTAATAACGATTCGAGCAGGCTCAAGCCTGTGGTTACGCGGAGAACTTTCGTTGATTCGAATTATAGGGGGAGTATAGATTTTCACTTGGAGAGTCGATTATGTTTTCCATCTTCATAAAGGATAGAAATGGAGGATCTGATCGTCGGTAAAATAAGTCGAACAAATTACTCACTGTGATAATAGGGTGGGCGGAAGGTGTGTTCCTGGACGGACCAGCGCGGGGGAAAGACGACGAAATCGGCGATGGCGGTTCCTGGCTTGGCCGACGGACAGGTCAGTACAGTGAATATCGATGGATCCTTTAAACGCACAAATTTCAACTATTGTCAGATCTTTTTACAAAAAGTAAATAGATTAAAAACACTATCCCAATAAAGCAAGCAAGCAAAGACTTTAATCAGCTGAATATTCGAATGAAGGCAATATCTGCATCGGAAGACTCGTAATAAATTATCGGTACTCACGCAGTGGTCGAATGAGACCGAGTTGATGACCATGAAACGATCAAGGTTGTACTTGTAGGGGACGTAGTTGCCGTGCCAGGCGACGACATCGAACGGACTGTGATCCTGATTAGCGACGAATAATTTTCCCTGATACTTGTTCACGATTTTGTAAGCCGTGTCTTTATCCTCGTACCAAGCGACGGGCGTCTGGAAATCTCTCGGGTTCGCCAGACCGTTGGCGCCTGGAATACGTAAAAGAAACAAAATAAAAAAAAAAATGACGACTTGTTATCGTACGAACTCGTGCGAAGAGTAATTTCAATTTTGTTTAATGAGCTGAGTCACTTGCTCGTTTGATCAAGTTTTTTGCATTCCTTATAAAGTAACTTACCGATCGGTCCGAGGTTCGGCAGTTCAAAGTGATTGTCGAAAACCTCTAGGATGTATCCTCTCGAGGGTCCGAAGACGCTTACGGAAAATCTCATGCCTCGCTGAATGACGCAGATCTCGTTCGGTTCCACGCGCATTTTTCCGAATTCCGTCGTGATGTACAGAGCCCCCAATTGCGGAACTTGAGTATGTATTAATTCAATTTTAGTCAAAGCCCATATAATGATATCGATAATCGTTATCTTTGATTAAACCCACGACATATCCCTATGTGCAAACTGACAAGTTAGCACGATTACTACGCGGCAGGACTCACCAATGAGGAAGTCACCGTCGGAATTGTAAAAGGCCTTATCCTTCATCGAGGCGTTGCAGAGGTAAACGTGGACCGCGATGCCGGCACGCGTGCGAGCGTCCCCGGCGCCACAAACCGTGTGCAGACCCTCGATGAAGTCCACTTCCGGCCCTTGACGAGTCGGCACGTCGAACGGCTTCCAGCGTAGCTGAGGTGTGATCGTGTTAGTTTTCTTTCTCTCTCTCTATTTTACTTTGGCGAATTAATCGCATCACGCGATCAAGGAACTGCGCGTCGCGAGGAGGCTCGTTAAGGAGTGTCGGGTAATTAAAATGGGACTTGGGAACTTTTTTAAACGGCTTCTCTTATAGTGAAGATTCTTGAGAAAGGCTGTCTTGTTGGTAATAAAGAGCAACAATTTTTTACAAATCATGTATTGAAGTAATCTTACCTGGTTGGGATTCGGGGGAATTTTGTCCCATTCGTGCGTGAGATGAACCGCGACGTCATTCATGGGCTCGAACACTTCGTGGTTGACCGACGGTCTGATTCGATAGAACCACGTCCTTTTGTTCTCCAGTCGAGGAGCTATTAAGCGATTTAGGATTTTATTCAATAAAAGTATCAATTATAATGAATCTGAATACATCGATAAAACGTACCTGTGAATGCAGTCCCCGACAACTGCTCTGCGTACAGACCGTAGGGGCATTTTTGCGGACTGTTCTGACCAACGGGAAGAGCACCAGGACATCGTTCGTCCTCGCTGCTGAACTCGTTGCCGAACCCTGTCAAATACTGCAACGGGAGACAGAATGATCAGTTTTATACAGATTATATAAAGTCTTAGATATAACAAGCATCGATTTCAAAAATACGCGGGCAAACATTGACAAAGTAAAGCAAGTGCACGTGTAGATAAGATTGGCCTGATGATCTTTTTATATGCCGCGTGCATTATTCTGTGAGTGAACGCAGTGGTGTATGAAACGTTCGCGCGTTGTAATTTTGTATAAGAGAAGCTTTTTGATAACTTTGAAACTAAAAAACTTCACACAGACCGAACTGGAAACTGCACCATATGCTCGAACAAAATCACACGTTTTTCAAATTGATCGTATCACATAAATATACGCGGTAACTTTACGTAAGTCGTCGATCTCGCTTATTGTCGAGTTATGACGAAAAATTTTAGCGGATGTATGAACTTTTCGAGGATCATTCGCAAGAACTACGCGAAATTACTTCTACACTTTTTAGATCAGACACACTACTGCAGCTGTAGCAACGCAAAAGTGAATCACAGACAGCCGCAGCTGGGATATACAGCGTATCTTCGAGAATATTCTCTTATCACCGCACCTTAAGTTCGTCCTTCATGTCTCTCCGGTAGTTTTTCTGGAAATACTTGCGGAGCTGTGGAATCCGGCTGGTTTTATAACCTCGACACGACGATCGGAATTATGCAAACGATGTTTACGGGCTGAGCCGCGCGGACCAATAGCCGGCCGTGGTTCCGTGGGCACGACGCGGTTAGCTGATACTGCTCGATTTCTTTTTTTCTGTTTTTACCTCTTTGACTTTTTTATCTATATCTCGCGCGAGAGCGACGACGACGACGATCGGGAGAGGCACGAGTCGGCCGAGGAGCGAGCCCCCGACTTCATTAATTATATATGCGTGCGGAGACGAGTTTTAGCGTCTCGAGAGCCGGCACGAGTGTAGGGAATGCGCTCGAAGCCGAGATTTATGGAAAAAGTCGGAGTAGCGCTGGACATGTTGTTTACGAAGATTTCGTTCTTGCTTCATTCGATTGCTTTGAATTCAAGAGTAGTGATTCCAGAATGATCGTTTTTTGTAATGCTATGCTGTATTATAGTCAAGCATCGTCAACATTTGCAAAATATAATGCGTGTATGTGGCTACGAAACGAAATAAGCTCGTTTTTCTTTGTAAATAAAAAACATGCGATTCTGCATGAGCATAGAAACAAAGACTTTTTGCAAGCCATTGAGTATAAAATTGACAGAAGTTGCCGAGGGAACGATGCTCTAAAGCTAGGATACGCCCAAGACAGATGCTGTGCGCGGCATAACAACGTATAAGTCGATTTTGAAATGGCTTTTTATAAACCGATGACTTTTCTTTATATATTTATTGCAAAGTATGGTTTTCTAACCTGCCTCTGACCATTTTATAGGTTCTTTCGAAAAAACAACTAATGCTCTTCCGATGCCAGTTAAAACTTTCAAGAGGCACGAAAAATGGGAGCCGTATAGATGCAGGCTATGAAGAATACAATTTTGTATTTGCTTCGAAAATACATACGTTTGCGTTTGAGAAATTTGCGATTATATATCGTCGGTCCCTACGAAGAGCCACCAAAGACTAGCACTTGTTCACTTTTCGAGGCGAAGAGTAGCACATTTCACGGCTCAAACTAATGCTCTTTGAAGTATGAGAAAAACGTATGATGATTTAATAATTTTTGTACTACCCGTCTCCTTGCATGTGAATGTTTCAATGTACCGCTTTGGCGTTCATAAATATCATCAATTGTTTAAGCATAAAGCCCCGAAATCGCAAGTGTTTTCGTGAAAAGTGCTAGTCTTCGCGGCGAAAAATGAAAAGTATTACTCTTCCAGAGGGATTTTTCTTTATTCGTATAAGTATTATTGGAAAAAATTCAGTTTTAATTTGTTTTTACGAATTTTTAATATTATTTGTGAAGAAGTTATGAAGATTTTGTTAAATCGATAACATTGAGAGAACAAAAAAGTACTGACTACTCGAATAATTTAGAAAAATTGTAAAAGTGTATTCGTAGATTCGAATCTTATATACATGTAGAAACAATAAACTAGTTTGGAGGAAACTGCTTATTAGCAAAAATTATGACATGTAAATGTTATTATTTATCTACAGATTGTTTATTATTTTTAACATCAAAGTATCATTAAGAGTCGTTAAAAAAAAGAAACAAATGATAACAACTGCAATTAAGAAAATGTGAATAGAATAGTTATCAAAAATTGTATACAGGTAATTATAACATCATTAAGTTAAGCATCTTTTCCCAATATATAAAACGTTTTCGTAGATCGAATGTTAGTGTTACTTGAGTTCTTGAGTTGTACAACTCAAAGCCAAGTAACTTAAGTAAAAAATCTTACTCTA
The DNA here is from genome assembly GCA_024372645.1 of Trichomalopsis sarcophagae. Classification (NCBI taxonomy): domain Eukaryota; kingdom Metazoa; phylum Arthropoda; class Insecta; order Hymenoptera; family Pteromalidae; genus Trichomalopsis; species Trichomalopsis sarcophagae. The sequence goes on from QLSS01000085.1 coordinate 63,028, forward strand.
AGCAATTGCCATGAAGTCATTGATCTACATAGCGCCTCTATTGCTCTGTGCGCTTACTGCACATAGTGTATCGGCCAGACCCAGTAAGAAACAGTTTTCGATTTGTATTATTAAATATTGTAAATAAATTAACGTTTCTACTATTTACTAAAAACAATACTTTGTTGTAACAGATTTATTGAACACTATTGAAATCTCTCATACGGAAGAAAAAAGCAGTCATTCTTCCTCTTCGCATAAATCATCGTCGCACTCGCATATTTCGATTGGTCATGGCCTTAGCGGAAATCTCGGGTTATTAGAAAATCATGGATTGCTAGGACATCATGGATTAGGTGGCAGTTTCGGTATATCTGGTTCCGCGGGACATGGAGAATCCGGTAATGCTGAAGCTAATGAAAATGCAAACGTTGGCATTAAAGTTGAAGGGTCAGGATCAGGAAGTGCTACTCATGGTATTTCAGGATCCAATGGTCTTGGTGGAAACTTTGGTGTCTTAGGTTTCACAAATCACGGAACAAATATCGGTATTGAAGGCTCCACTTCAGGAAGTGCTACCACTGGTATCGAAGGAAATCACGACCTAAGCCGAAACATTGGCATATTAGACACTGGTAGTCATGGTATTAATATTGGAGCTAATACAGAAAACAATAGTAATGCTGCTGTAGAAGGCAGATCTCATCATGCAGGTTCAATACTCGGAGGAGCTACAACTGGCATTTCGGGAGGTCATGGTTTCGGTGGAAGCTTTGGTGTATCCGGTTCAGGTAGTCACGGTATAAATGCTGCAGGCGATACTGAAATCAATGGCGTTGCTGGGATAGATGGCAGCTCTCATCATGGTGGTTCAATACTCGGAGGAGTCACAACTGGCATCTCGGGAAGTCATGTTCTCGGTGGAAGCTGTGGCGTATCCGGTTCAGGTAGTCATGGTATAAATGCTGGAGGCGATACTGAAATCAATGGCATTTCTGCGATAGAAGGCAGCTCTCATCATGCTGGTTCAATACTCGGAGGAGTGACAACTGGCATTTCGGGAGATCATGGTCTCGGTGGAAGCTTTGGAATATCTGCCTCAGGTAGTCATGGTATAATTGCTGGAGGCAATACTGAAATCAATGGCGATGCTAGGGTAGGAGGCAGTTATAATCATGCTGGTTCAATACTCGGAGGACCCACAACTGGCATTTCGGGAAGTCACAGTCTCGGTGGAAGCTTTGGCGTATCTGGCTCAGGTAGTCACGGTATAAATGCTGAAGGCAATACTGAAATCAATGACGGTGCTGGAATAGAAGGCAGCTCTCATAATGCCGGTTCAATACTCG
>QLSS01000085.1:78480-105311 GCA_024372645.1 Trichomalopsis sarcophagae
CTCTCTCTCTCTCTCTCTCTCTCTCTCTCTCTCTCTCTCTCTCTCTCCTTTAAATATTTGTGGGGGGCAAAGTAGAGTTTCACTCGTAGGCTGAGGCTAGAAGTGGATTTTACGAGGCAATTACATCGACTTTCGCGCGCTCTCTGTCAGGTGCGAATCGCCTCGCTTCACTACGGCCGCGCCAGTGTGACGTGCGGTCGCGAAATTCGCTTCTCTCTCGTGTCTTATCCGCATCTTTCTCTTCATACGCGCACACGCGAAATTTCTACGCCGACGGTGTGTACCTGAATAATTAAGCATTTTCACTTTCTTTTAAAAAGCCCGCGCTCGCCCACTCGCGAGTAAAGACATTTCTTTTACGGCCAGCGCGCGACTTATTTGAAATTCAAAAATACATAAATTTTACTTTGAAAGTCAAGATCGAACGCGCGTGTTTATGCTCTTTTTTACAATGCTGAGAGGTGACCGTAAATTTTAGCTCGATCCGTGGACACAAGTAGACAGTTCTCGAAAAGAATTCCTCCGTTATTTATATACTCGACTCTACGATCACGAAAATAATTGTTTTCTATAAACGCTCGGCAATTAGAAACGTCTTTCTCTCGCACCAGTTCGCGAAACGGCGTCTCGGCGAATCAATCATGAGAAAACGAGTAATTTAGCGACTAGAGTAAAAAGGAGAGCAAAAAGTATCGTTGGCTTTTTTCTCGTCATCCATCTCGAAAGCGCGCGCGCGCACACACGTTTTAAATAGCATTTTCGTAACGCCGTTGCCAGCACGCAAATTTCCCTCGAAAGAAAAAACGTGCTGTAATAAGCGAGGACGTTTAGCGCGTTGTTGGGACGTCGGGAAAAATGCAAGAGAAGATGCAGCATGCCACTTAGACAAACATTTTCGACATATTTTGCGCTGTACGTTTAAGAACAGCCTTGGCCTTCTCTAGTTGAAATTTCAGCAAATTGCGCTGTCGCCATGCTGAGTTAACTGTGCTCAAAACCACAATTTAGTTTCGAGTGTCTTGCCAGGCACTGCCCCATATCTCACCTTTTAAACAAACTAAGCAACATTCAATCATACCTACCTTGAAGTCGTCACAAAAAGTCGACAACGAAAAAACCCCACCGGTACATCCATCCGCGAGCGTAACTTTGACAAACGCATTACACGCTAAAGGACCGCTAGCTATCCTCGCCGAGACGTCAGCTGTGTCACGAACGCGCCTCATCGACGTACACATAGTCGCATCTTTCTCGCGCCGCGACGAGGTATAGAAAGGGAGTTACGCCGTTCTTGCGGTACAGTTTAATTAGCCACGCCGGAGAGCGCTTTGAGAAAGGCCGCTATAGTGCACAGAGTCCGTACGTGTTCGATGCGCAGTGTACGCGTACATGCATATATAGAGTCAAGTTTACGCTCTACGAGCTCTGGGAAAGGAAGATATAAAAATGTACAGGAGCGTGGGCTCGTCGCGCGCGACCTTGCACTCGTTGACTGCATAACAATAGGATATATAGGCGCATTGAAATTTTCGACGCCCTGTACGTGGCCGATGAGACATTGTTTTGAAACTTGTAGACGGTTTTATTGCTTTGAGTGTGCTAATTCGTCGTTATTCATTAAAATCTTCATACATTCTAATAGTAAATTCGCTAATATGCGCACGTGGCGATATGTCATTTGCAGAGTTTTATGCACTCGACTATGCGCATACAGCCATATAAGTTTATATTACACGCGGTAAACCGAATATTTGAAAGTTTTACGAGGGTCGACTGCTGTAATAGTTGCGTTAAATTGGATCATAATCGAGTTTATCTGTCGTATCAACGAACCACCTTCGCTCATGCAAATTGACTCGGTGTCCAGAGTTGCGAAACACTGTGCGCGGCCGATGATTTTTATCGACTCTGTCACTTTATGACTACTGCTTTCTCATGAATCGCACTAAACAAACTTTCTAGCTAGTTGGGAGGGAAATAAATAAAATTCGAAATATTTCCACGCAATCGTTCACCGCGAGTCCAAACCAAGTACGAATTATAAAAATCTCCTAACTCGGCTTTATCACGTCCTTCCCCCCCGGCAATAAGGAAAAGAATAGACAGAGCTGCTGCAGCGAGTCAAGGGCTCGGAAGAATAATATACCGTAAGCCTAAGCGCGCATCATCTTCTACCGTTCTCCAGCCGGTTGTAATACGGCTAATCCCTATAGCTCGTCGCGTTACACGCTCACTGAACAGCTGTCGCTAATCGGCCCTAAAACTAGCCTCAGGCGCATTAGAATACACATACGATGTACTTATTGTATACATCGCTGTACGCTTTCGCGAGTCGAAAGCAATCGTTCCGCCTTGGCTTTCTACGCGCAGGAAGTCGTTATGGGCTTTCAACGCCAATGGCCGTGAATATTCGCGCGTATTAATAAACGCCTGGCTCTGGCGATGTTTTTTTCTTTCGTCTTCGTTTCCGCGCGCAGCTTTTCTCGATTTTCACTGCGGCGGCAATAATTAGCTGTACACTGCCGCGCGCGGAGTGAAAATGTTTGCGGTGTGTAGTGTGCTGCACCGAGTATAGGCGATCGTTCGACGAAATTGTGAGGCTGTTAGTAATCGTCGATGCCGACACGTCTGTGATTACACGCAGCGATTAAGTTGGACGCTGTTCGGAATAGGTGTGTGCCTTGGTATTGAGATTTTAGATTAATTGACAGTAGCTGCAAGACTATTTTGACAGGTATGTGTGGACAGGAAATTGATGAAAGCGTTGTCGAGATACTTAGTATGGAGTTATAAATATATCATCGAAAAACGAGATCAAAGTAAACGTAATGACTGATGATGTGTACGAGTATACTAGACAATTTGCTTCATTTTTTCTTATCGAGTGAAAGTGCAAGGACGGGCTTTCGTTTAATAAGCATCTACCAGGCAAGGCGGTTAATTCAATAATTAAATAAATCCATCTTTACGCGCGGTAATTAACGCCACAGACATCTATATACTAGAGACTTCCAATAAGACACTTGTTAGTGCGTCAACAAGCACACACTGACGTCATGGTTTTTCTAAAGTTTTCCTCTTACAATATATACTCCTGTTCGCGATTCGTGTTTTCTATTTCTGCAACTGTGCTTCGTTACATTGTACTGTACCGCCTACTGTAATTGCTTTAATATCTTTATTTCTCAAGAAAAACTAATCACCTCCTTTCGACACATACAATGAAAAAAATGTACATTGTAACATCAATAATCCTCCATAAATAAACAGCCAAGCACGCCACGCTCTCTCAGCGAGTTCAGCAACCTCGGCGAAAATTCGAGCGGTATGGTATATACGCGTTCGGTTTCACTGTATAGCGCAAAGATAAACACACATCTCTCTCGCGCTCTCGCGCTCTCGACTTCCCGAGAATTCTAATTAATCGCCTCCGCGAGATCGATCGCTCGAGGCCGCGCGAAATTTCCATTTCACGTGCGCAGCTTTCTATTATGGGATGACGTCGAGACCGGCGCATCATATCACTTTTGTATATATACGACTCCGACGAGCGTGACGACTTCATCGTCGGCGCTGAAGCTCACGGCTGCGGAATTTTTACGATCGGCTATTAATTCGTATGTATTTATATATTTATCGTTCGGTTGCATTTGAAACGTGTATGAAGAAGTGATCGATATGCCGGTGGAAAGTTGATCGGTGCTATTTGCTCCCGCTCAAAGTTGTGGATATAACGACCTTTTGAATCTTACGCAACGATTCCGGAATATTTAAGGGAAATTTGTTTTTACGGTAAAAGCTGAACGCGGGGAGTCCGTAATAATTTGTTTGCAGATTTTTCCTATGGGCTTGTTGGACTTGTTGATTTTTCCGGTGTTTTATGCCTGCGAAGGATTGAGCTCTTGAAACTTTTTGATTTATCGCGGTATCCTCTGAACACCTCTCGACACTATACCTATGTAAAAATAAGTCATTTGCATTGAACGTTGAAAGTTTTCCAAACATCTCTGTGCATAACAATAGTCCCGTTGCGAACTTTATAGCCCAATTTCAACTATTTATATACAGCTACGGTCGAGAGGTCTCAAGTCATAGTTGCCGTAAAGCAAAACAATTAGTCCCTATCTAGCAAACATAGGTGGCGCACGGGTAATTTTCATTTTCCCTCGTCACAGTCTGGGCCGCGCATACTTTGACTGCAACTGGTAAACAACTCTTATATTAAATAACAAAACAATATAAGCCTGAAAATAAATACGAACAACACAAGAGCCGTAACGAATTTCATGAATTTTCATACACGTGCAGCTAACTGTAAAGGCAAAATCAATGACTTACTTCCAATCTCGGGCTAGCTTTACACAACCATAGGCACAGCATTAACAAGCTGCACATAACTGTATACCGAAAAACATTAGCATTTCGCAATTGATGTCGTATACGCTCTCAATTATACGCCGCGCGGCAAACACCTCGCAACGACATAATAACAAACCACGAGCGGCATTATGTATACAGAAGCAATTATATAGCAGCGAAAAGAATGACTCAATTCATACAGAGTCGCGCGCGATGCAGCGGCTCATCGGCAGTCGCGTCGCGCAATAGTAATAGCGCACAATGGCCCTCGTAGTATATACGAAATACGCAAACGAATCGAACATTCGCTTCCGCGAAGTTCTTTATAGAAACAAAATAAAGAGAATTGCCCAAGCAGTTGATGCGCAATTTTACGATCATTACAATGGCCGGACAATCGTACGCGGGAAAGATGAAAACGACGATGATCGGTGCCGATCGGTTGCGACAGCGCTGTGTGCGCAGTGACACGGATTTCGCTTGCGAGCGGTACCGGTCAATTTTCTCTGTGTATAATGTACTTTATACGGAATTTTTCACTCCGCTCGTTCTAGAAGGAGGTAGAAGTGAGCGCGTTCCAATGTCACGCTCGCGATGGCCCGGGACAGACTGAGCTCGGATTATTCGGAGATTATGAGCGATTCGACATCATGTAGCTGCATGACCAGTTCTATCGAAAAGGTGAGCGAGTCAGCGACACTCGATCCTTGTGATATGCCTAACAATCGAACAAAATTTTAAAAATAACAAATGTCCTCTGCAGTCTTCAGTGCGCAGCTGCGGCAGCATGTTCCAGGAGCCGTTCTTCCTGCACCCACCGGGTTCCCGGCCCCGCGACGGGCTCTACATCAACCCCATGAGCTCGTCCTTCTCGCCGACGCCGCCTCGGATCATACCGGTCAAGGACAACAATAACGGAAGCCTGAGCCACGCCAGCAACGGCTCCGAGTCGTTCTACCTGCACAGCCCGAACGACCTCGTGTACACCCGCATCACCCACCTGTTCGACGAGAACAACCCGGCGCCGCCGCCGCCACCGCTGCCCATCGAGCGCATCGCTTCGAGCCGATCCGAGAGGAAGGACGATACTCTGACTGGTAAGTGTGGCGCGTCCCACATTATCTCATCGGGAGAGAGTTTACCGAGCGGAGATGATGATCTTTCTCTCTCGGGCACTCGCGGATGGCCTCGTTTCCGTCAGGCCGCGTCCGACGACGCGGACGCGGAAGTCTGCGCGCTGCGCGTATTTAGTGGGCCGAACCGATTATTTCTTTTTAAACCCTTTTTTGCTTTATGGCGAACGAAAATTGCCCGCAGTCTCGCTAAATTATTAAAAAGAGTGTGATTTATTCGCGAATGGATAGTCTTTATGCTGATGATAATATTGTGTGCGAGAAAAAAGCGGGTTAAGCGTCATACGCGCGATTTACCGAAAAGCCCGTTAGATCGTTAAAACTCGTAACGCAGAGCGAATCCTCGCCGCTGCACGAGCATCGGGCTAATCGAAAACAGAAAATGAGCCATGACGCGTCCTTTTTCGACGTATGCCATTAGGTCGCGACTGGAGAAAAAAAAAGCATCGACGTGTATATAAACAATTTTTTCCTCAAGATTCTATTAGGCTCCGTCGTCGTGACCCGGTTCGACGCGGTACTTTGTTTGTCTAATAGACACCAGTTATTAGAGAAACTAGTATGGTATTCTAGATGGTATTCGCTCCGTACAGAATTGTGTGCTGAAATTTTGAAATTTATCGCTTCTGCGCGCATCTACGAATGGCTATCAGTTGACGATTGTGGCACCGTCCAGTATAATTCAGTTTTTCTTAAATATTATTTTTCTTAAATTTAATAAGCGATTGCTTACAAAAATGTGTTATCCGATATGCATCTAACTATGTGAGAGATTGTTTGTTGACCACAGAATTTAATGGATGTACACATGATTAACTTTTAGTATTTTATCATCACCCTTATCTTACAAATAGTCAATTAAGATAAAGAGACCTTTCGCATCTGGCTATACCATTCTATACTTTCTACCGACACCTCAGTACAATCTGAATTCCTCATTATTCAAACATCGAGGCGTTCGTAATACACAATTTTCGCAAAGCAATGAAATTTTCCCCACTACCCAGCGACAAAACCTATTACAACACACACGCTACACAGCCGAAAAAAAAGCAGAAGAAAACAAGTGACTCAGCTTTTCGTCTGTTATTCCGTGCCTAGTGAAAGTGGACGTGCACATCAATAACGGTACGTTCAAGCCGGCGATGGGCAACGGAAGCGTTAGGTCCGAGCTGGCCAAGGACAGCGGTAGCGAGCACGCCTACGAGCAGATTTGCATCAGGCAGGATGAGCAGCAGCAGCAGCAGCAGCAGGGAAGTCCCAAGTACGCAGCCTCGCACAAGAAGCTCGGCTCCGACAATGCCGGCTCCGATGCCAGGTGATTGTTGTTATTACATCTACTTCCGTTTTTCTTTTTGCATCGCGTGTTTTCTTTGTTTGCCGAGGCGATTATGATAAGCGATTGTTGAATTGAAATTTCCAGCCGGTCACGGAAAGCCGACAGACGCTACAGCCGGTCCAGCAGCGCCAGCGAGTCGTCGAACATGAGCAGCGAAGTGCAGTGTTACTCGTCCACGACATCGACACCCTCGCTCTCGCGTAACAGCAGCAACGAGCGGATGAGCAGAAGCCCGAAGGTTCCGGAACTGATGCCAGGTATGACGCATAACTGAAGTAACATTCTCTGTGCGTTTTGCAAGAGCGATTTTCTATACGCTGCATTTATTATTCCGCGCGAGGTCGTATTTTATATAGATTAACTATTAATAAACGTCCGTATCGTAATACGCCATAATTTCCGAGGGGAAAAAAGTTATACACCCTGCTTTCTAATTAAAATCCTTTTAACGGCTTTTCAAACAATTGCAATATTGCTCAACTAAAAAGTATTGACTCACTCGCGAAGATCGTCTATCGCGATTAGAGATTGGACTCGCTGCGCGCGGGCTTTCGATTGAATTACTGGTATTATAAATATCCTCGCGATGTATGCGGCCGAGAACGAAGTCGCAATATCTCGAGTCGAAAAGGAGATAGACTTTGTAAAGAGCGCAAAGTAATGGCTATTTTTTTTTTATTGGAAAACCCGCGCCGGAAGTGAAAGCGCAGCTACGAGCGCGTTCCTGCGTGCCGTTCGATTGTCGCGCACACTTTTACGCGTCTCTGCGTATACCTGTATATAGGCGGATGGAACTTTGGTAGCGGTTCCACGTCAAGTCACAGCGGTATTGTCTAGATTGGCTTAATTTTTCTTTGTGTGCGAATAGCTCGTACAGCAGGCGTTTGATCGATTTTAAATACTTTACATTCTTCAAACGCGATGCTACTACTGGAGGACGGAGACTGAGTTATGCGTGAAAATTGATTTTTCAGAGAGGAAAACATCGACGACGAGCTCGACGAGGGCAGAAAGTGAAAAGGAGACGAAGACGCCGGTAATCAACGGTCCCAGGCAAGTAGGCCAACTCGATCGAGTGTAAAGAAGAGATCGAGAGTTCGATACAGCTTTTGCGGACGAGCGATTATCCAAACACGCGTTTTTACACGAAAAAAAGAATGAGAAAAGAAAAGAGAAAAAGTATAATGGAGAACCCGCGAGTGGACGCTGTGCGTTTCTTCCCGCCGTGTACAAATTGACCGGCTTTCTTTGTAATCGTGCGTTTTTTTTTGTTAGCTTCAATTTGCTCGATTGATTTTTTTTCCACTGGCGAGCAAGGAAGTTGAATTTTTTTCGAATGGCCTTGTTTTCGGTTTTATTGTGTTCTATTTGCAGTATATCGATATGTTCTTTATAAATCCTTCATCATCCAAATGTCGACTACTGATAAACCGACATGATCAATTGTTATGAGGTAGATGAAAAGAGCCTATGCGCCATCTATTTTTACCTGCCAATTTATTTCTATAGCGGTCCACACGTGCGGAGATTGAAATTAAGTTTATGTTCGATTCGCGACAGTGTTTTCAAAGTGAACATCTTTGCAGGTGGGTAACTTGATAGCAAATATCGCGCGGAAAAACGAACAACTCATTAGAGAACGAATAGAATGATCACCGTTTCATTTTTAGAGTAGGACAAATTGATTTGGGTTGGAAATTTGATATCGCGAACTTTTGTTTTCTTTCTTTGAACTAATTAACTTTAAAATAATATTTAATACATTAAAATTTTTATTAACAAGTCCTATATACATAAAGAAGCAAAAATATTATGATTGAACTTGGTAATTTTACGAATTTCCATGAAGCAAATAAGTATATAGCAAAAAACGTATTTACCCTGTAATCACTCGAAAATTGTTGCACAGTACTCGCGGTAATTCTCAACTACGAAGATAAACTTTACAGTGTGGGATTTAGGTTTCGCTCAATAACCGACAATAAAAGCCCAAAGCCCGAGAAAAACAACTGTTATCTGATTTCCGAGTAATCGCGATCCCCGCAACAACGACGCGAAAGATGAAAAAATCACGCGGAAAAATAACGTCGATCCTTGGCTTGTCAACAGCCTATTCAGGCCGCCACCGCCGCCCCCGCCTCCTCCTCCGGAAATCGAAGAAGTGGTAATCGTGACTTCCAAAGTCGTCGAGAGCACCGTCAAGGAGGAGAAGAAAGACGGCAGCCACTCGACCACGCAGCAGCAGAAATGCGAGTCCACCATCACCACCATTTCCGGTAAGAGGAATTTCTCTCACGCAACTAGCATAATGCCTCGTATTAGCCTCCGTATGGCCAGGTTATTCCGCGTATTATACACTGTAATCGTCTTCCGTTCATGCGGGGAGCCCGAGGAATTTCGACGCATCCTCTTTGCGAATTTTGAGAATTTACTTGGTTGTTTATTGCTTCTTTATCCGCAAGTGCGAGTAAATTTTGCTGCTCCGTAAATCTTGCGCGAGGGCAATTATTTAATTCTCGCGCAGTTGGCGTATAAAAACGCGAAAATTTAATAACAGCAGTCATGCAGGCCATAAATTTGACGTAACAAAAATCAGCGTGTCGGGACAGACAATCCGCCCATTATCAGAGCGCGTAGCCGACTGCCGCCACGGCGGTACAGCCGCGCACATCCTCCTCCTATACACATACACAAGTTACAAGCACATTACGAAGCCCCGTAATTAACGAGCCGCGGCGCGAGAGAAAGAAACCGAAGCAAAGAAAGAAAGAAAGGCTGCAGCGAGGGGGGTAAACGCGCGTAAGAAGCCTCGACGGAAAAGGCTCTTAATTGGGCCGAGGCAGTTGCGCGCGATTATGGATATATATGCGACCATTACTAGACCATGGCGCTCAGGCGGGCATATAATACACTTACCTAGATTTCACTCGAGAGTCGCGCGCGCGCGCGCGCATATAGGCGCATACGTACATACATGCACGTACGGGCTAATAAAGGAGGCTTCTTCCTTGCTTCTTTCTCCTTCCGCCTTGCGGCGCTGCTGCAACGGAACAGCGGCCAACAAGTCCGTGCTCGCGGAGGACGAAGACTCGGCGGCGACGTCCTGCGGCGGCGGCGAGTCCGCGGAAGTAGCAGTCGGCAGTAGTCCGCCGGCGGCGATCGGCAACTGCACCGACGACGAGCTCCAGCAGCGGCGGACGTCCATCGGCGCATCGGCCCACAACCGGAGCAGCAGCAGCAACGGCCTCTGCACGACTACGACGACGACGACGACGGCTTGCCAGGTGACGGCCCACCTGGTCAACAGGCACATGGTGCTGCCCTTCATCCCGCCCAAGTTTGCCAGTCAGGCCGCCGATTCCGACACTCTGCTCAAGCCGTCCGAGTATCTCAGGAGCATCTGCAAGGCCTCCGCGCCCGGATCCACCAGCAGCTTGTCCAAAGCCAGGTGACACTTTTTTTCGTTTTGTTTCCTTTTGAAATCAGCTCTGATTTCTCTTTTTTTTTCTTTTTTTTTGCGCCCGCTCATTACGTTTCTAGTGCACAAGCGTGTGTGCGCGACGCATCGGTGCGCGTGAAATGAAGCGGGGGTAGAGATCCGGCACCAATTGGAACTTGGATTTTTCGAGTTTTAATACAGGCGAGATATTTTGAGCCATGCACTTCCGCGCTTGTGATAACGGTTGCCGACCGCTGTAAATCGCGCTGCAACGTTTTATTGGCGCGGAGATTAACAACTGCGTCATTCACGGCGACGATGTTAAAAAAACGAGTCCGTTCATGAGGTGAAACCGAGATCGTTCGATATCGACAAAAGTATATCTACACCTTTTTTCGGTACGCGCAGTGAAAGTACGCAGAACAATAAATTATTCGAATGACGAATTAAGTTCGCGCGCAATCTCGAGATAATCATCGACGACTTGGAGGATTTTTCCTCTTTTTATTCGTACACCTTATGCCGCTTTATTGCCTTTCAAACGCGCGGCTTCCTTTTTTTCTCTGTTTACGTTCCGCTGTACGATCATATCCGGCTCGAAAATTGGTGCTTTTGTGCCATACGCGCACGCGCATACGTGCGGAATAATCGCGTACATCCATCTCCGCCGGCAGCTTTTTATATGCGTTTTGTCCGGTAAAAGTCGTGGATCTGCATAACTTAGCCGATTTCATTAAAAAAAAAAAAAAAAAAAAAAAAAACTCACCCGCACACTCCGCATATCCATCTACGCGTGTCATATGCATACGTTCGCGAACGAGCGCACAAATCTCCCGACGCTTCAGCAGCGGCCTTTAAAGTTCGGCGCGCATCGGTCCGTGAAATCAAGGGCAAGGCATTTTCTAATTTATTCGTGTTCAGATTTGCATACGTGTTGTACAGCCGCGCCAGCGACACGATGGATATTTTTCGTGCTTATTTTTCCCCTCGTCTTCATCCGCTGGCTGTAACATAGATAAATCGAGTCTAAAGTCATTTTCTCCGCAGGTCGGTCGACAACTTGGACTGCCAGGGTCGAGGCGGTAGCAGTGAGGAGGAGTCGCACAAGAGCGAGCCCGAGGAGCCGGAGCAGGAGAAACGAGAGCCGAGTTCCGGACCACCGCCGCCTCCGCTGCCACCACCGCCGATCAACGGAATCGCTTCCAGTCCCCAAACGCCGACGAGCTGTTCCAGCACCGAAGGCGAACCGGCGACGAAGCAGACTCAGCAGCAACTCCAGCAGCCGCTGGCGACGATCAGCATCCAGGACCTGACCAGCGTGCAACTGAGGCGCACCAACGTCAAGATGCACGCCACCAAGACCTTCTCCGCGCCGCCCAATCGCAGCGTCTCCATGACCAATGGTGAGTTATCGTCGCCGTGTGTGCCTGAGTTTCGTTGTGGGATGTTATTATATATGACGGTGTTACTTTCCCGCAGTGTCGGAGGCGTTCTTCGTCCAGAAGACGGACCTGATCGCCGAGCTGAAGAAGACCAAGGACATCCCCGGCATCAAGAAGCTGAAGGTCCAGCGTGCCCAGGTGGAAAAGTCGCAGGAGCAGAACCTTATCTCCGAAATTAGCAAAGCCTTCAGCGCTTCTAATTTCGTAGACCAAGTTAGTGTAATCAGAAACGCCCTTATTTACTCTTCTCTCTCTCTCTCTCTCTCCTCTATCTATCGTACGGTGGATCTGACTTTTCCGCTCGAATTTCCTCAGATTCCCGAGAAGGACAGCTCCGGCAACGTCATCCCGATCTGGAAGAGGCAGATGCTAGCGAGAAAGGCGGCGGAGCGCGCGAAGAAGGAACTGGAGGAGCAGATCGCTCGCGAGAACGAGGAGAAGCGACAGAAGGCGATTCCGCCCTGGAAGAGACAGCTGCTCGCCAAGAAGGACAGCGACGTCAAGCCGCCGTCGGGGTGAGCAGCGATGATTTCTACGTGATCCGAAACAATTAGACACACGATTTTAACGAAAGAATCTCTCTCTCTCAGGTCGACCCCAACGCAATCGGCGGCGACGCCGGTAGTCTCGCCGAAAATCGAGCTGCCGGTACTGACGAAGAAAGAGCCCGTCCTGGAAATCCCACCACCGCCACCAGCTGTCCCAGTGCCTGCGCCGATAAAGTCAGTGGAGGAAAGCTCCAAACCAGTGGTGGTTCAGCACGAGGAGAAAAGACGCGACTCGAGCGACGACACAGACAACGTGCACATCATTCCCTGGCGGGCGCAGCTCCGCAAGACCAACAGCAAGCTCAACATCCTCGATTGATGCCTTTTTTTGATCTTAACGAATACTCATATGTAGAACATTCGCGCAGCGAGGCACCCGATGTACTTTTTTCCGCGCTTTTACAATTATGATAATCATTAAGGGACGGATATGTGCGATCGACGACGGTCGCGAGTATTACCGCGATGAGACATATTTCTGTATAAATTACATACGTCTCTGTTTTACTTTCATTCGGGATGACATATAGCGAAGAGAGAGCATTTTTTAACGATTCCGAGAGATGGTGCAAGCGCGTCCTTGCGATATATTTATTTATGTGAATACGCGTCGTTTATGTAGATTGTAAAGAGAACGAAAAATTTTAAGTTTCTCAGACTGAGAGAAAGATCGATCAATGCTAGATATATGTATTGGGCAGCGCGTTGACAAAAAACTTCTACTCTATACTCTGTATTAATTAATTCTCGTTATCTAATATTAAGATCAATGAAACCCGACTATATTTTCTCTTATATTTGTAAATAAAGTTTATTTCGTTTCGAAATAGTGGTGCTCTAATTATATGACATACCTGTACAGAGTTGAGAAAGGATACGGGATAGGTCGTGGCGAAGAGTCGATGATGTGATTTTGATAAATAATAAGACCGACGAGTATTACGGTAACATTACTCTATTGTACTTAAAGTGATAAGTGGATTATAAATTATGATGATGAGTTTCGAGTACTAGGACTAGGATAAATGGTTCTCGCTGTTATTCTGCTCTATTATACGTTTATTTTTCATCTTCCTCTAATTTCGTTCGACAACGAAATTGGAAAAAAAAACGGCTTGTATATACTTACAGGCGCGATCGCGTACCGACGATGCATCGTTGTACATCTATATGTAGAAAAAAAGTTCTCTCTTCGAGAAAGCGTATTTAACGGAGAAACAATAATATCGTGGCATCGACGGTTCGCGTCGAGATGTATGTATATACATTATCGGTTTATTACCATATAGAATGCATTATCCGTTTCATTTATCAGTATTCGATATTTATTCGCGATAACTATTTCGTTCGTGTCCATCGTGTATAAACAGTCGTTACATGTGGTGTAGTCATTTTCCTGTCGTCAATTAATCGTTATACTTTTATACTCAATGAAAAAATACACAGATATATGTATGTACGCCTGCTACTCATAACGTGTATACAAACAAAAATATATGTCTATTGCAGTGAAAAATGATGCATAGCCGACTCTTACAAAGAAACAAAAGTTCCCAGTTCTTTGTTATTTAAAGTCACTTGCAAGTTTCTTTGTCGGCGTACTTTATATGCATATACTCGAAACGAAGCTCTCGACATAATACGTATTGTATATACAGCCGAAGCCGCCAGCAACTTCACTTGTTGTGTCTTTATTTGATTTGTTTCATCTCGACTTTAGCTCTACTCGTTTATATGGTAGACATAGCACAATGAAGTAAGTATATAGATACGCGTGCAAAGTATACAGAAATGGAAAAAAGGACGATCAGGAATATAGACTGATTTTGGTCATCGAAGAGTCGTTATGGACTATGGAGATTACTTCATTATTTTATTGTGTATGTACAGTTGTACAACACAGCCAGCGGTGACGATAGCTTACATTGCTCTGTCTCTCTGCTTCACGTTATATACTCGCTTTTATTACTTTTTTTTTTCTTTTGACATCGCTTATTTTATTATTATTACGTAGATGCGCAACTTAACGGTTTTCGCGTCAAATCGACTTTGAGATATATCGAGTAGTACAAAAGTTCAGTACAAAAAACATTCCATGCCCATCGCTTTGTATTACAAAAAATTCTACAAATTTTCGGAAAAAATATTGTATTAGAAACGCTAATAATGTGTGTATATGTATATAACACATGCAAGTTTCTACACGATTGTTGGCAAAAATGAACGAAAGTTATTTATTACTATAGTCACATTGATGCGGTACGAATTGTTTCAGCCTTTTCAGTTTTAGATTATTATTCGTATAAGTTATTATTCACTTTACAGTTTTTTTTCTTTCGAAATCGCAGAAAAATCGGTTGATGTGTTGTGTAGGCATGACGATGACAATTTTCTATTACGCACAAAATAATGTCTAGTGTATTATTTATACACAAAAGTATAATGATGGAAATTCGATTACAAAAGCATTTAGCTTGAGTTTCAAATATACCACTAATTTCGATAACATTTGCACCGCACGCTGCTTGGTAACTGCTCTTTAGTTCAGCATCGGTAAGTTTAAGACATATAGAGATTTTTTAAATATAGTGATCAACCAAATTATATTGCTATTTTTTAATCTAGTAAGAATAATCGTTCTGAGTAATCGACCTAAAGAATTGAAGAACTGGCGCGTGCGGTATGCGCTGGTAGAGGATTTGCAACATGATGGTAACAAGATATCAACTGTGTGTTCTTAAAAGTGAACCGGTTGAAGTATATTATATATATAATAGAAGCACAATAAATCGAGCTCATCTTTCGTGTACAACTTTTTCCCCAAAAAATCATTGCCATTCAAACGTATAAGATTAATATGGTAAATATATAAAAAATCGTATTAAGTTTTCATCAGATCGTAATGAGATAGTAGAAGTAAGGATCATTATAATTATAGCGCGCGACACAAAATAAGAGCTCGTAATTAATATTTAAAGTTTATCTCGCGATCAAATAAGCAAACAGTATCATAGTATACTATGGGAATAGTATCGCATGCTTATTTTAAAAAATGCATATAGTAAAACGGCGAAAAGAATGAAGTAAAACGTCCAAAATCTGTCGGGTTCTTGTCAATTCCAAACAGACAATAGGATAATACTATCATTTAATCGATTAATATCGCGGTGTGTGTGTGTGTGTATATACATTTAATAAAAATCATCATAATACATTATATAGTAATGAGATAATTATATAAAAATAATAATAGCGTAATTATAGTTCGTCATTAATGTTTGCTCCTGATGGTTAATGCTTATGCGATGTAGTATACTATTATATCGTGTTATATTTACAAGGTGTAGCAATCATAAATTTTGCCATTTCGCAAACGCAGTGACGCGCGAACGAGGCTCGCTGCAATTAAAAAAAAATGTCGGCAACATAATCATGATGACATTTTTCAATCAACGCTAATACATACATTGCGTTGAGCGCTGCATGATGCACATTGATCGCCGCTGATGAAGGGCTTAGAGCGGTAAGGAACGATTGAGGATTTGCGAGAGGAATTTAACGCGTGATTAAAGCCCATGATTCCGTTCACTTTGTTTACGAGATATAATTAGATGAGAATTTGATCACTTGACATACTCGTTCGTATATCGCGTTTTCGGTAATCATTACAAACGTTATCACTTGATCATATTATAATAATTATTATGTGCATACATGCGTGTGCCATCGTAATGCAGCGGATGTCGAGAAGAATTCCTTGAACTATGTTAGCAACTTCATGAACACTGGCAGTGTGGTTACTCTGTTAATATCGCATTGCGTATTTATTTTTCGTCTATTATTTATACGAATATTTTATAAAGTCCGCCTCGGGATGCGGCCGAGAGAATACGCACTTATATCTTTTGGCATCCATATGCAATATCCCTATAATGCAGACTTCCTATGTAAGTATATATTATTCCATTCTGTATCGTGTATTTATACGATTTAGATAATTTTTGCGACGAGAAACAAGCGGCTGGAATTCATTCGTTATAGTTTTCGAAACTAGAGCGTAGATACCTCAATGAGTTCTTTTAAATAATTTGTTCTTAACCGATGAAAAACGAAAAATGAAAAATAAATATATTCTAGACAATTGTTCAGCAATGATCAATAGTTTTAGTATATAGTTATGTATAAGCAAATAAAAGTGTTAAAAACAGATGCATCAGTCTTAATTATATTGGTTCTTTGCAAGGAACATTTTTATATGAATCTCGGGGATGGATAAAATTTTGTCAAATTTCTGGCTGAAGTATAAGATAGTATTGTTTTTATTCGAATGGTTTTATACAAGGCAGTTACGGAAAAAGATTTTTATACAAAGAAAATCGAGCGTTTCTCCGCTTATCTCGGGGAGAGTTAATCCTTATACAAACGACATACAAAAAAGAGAAAGAATAGTCCTTTATACAAACACTTTCCTCGGAATCAAAAGTCAGAAAGATAAAAGATATATAAATACATTCGACGCATAAATTATACACGAAGAAGAAAAAGTAAGAAGACACAATAGAGTGCAGATGCAATAAGCGCGTTTATGCATGTATGTATAGATATATTTATGTATATAAAAAGAAGAAAAAAAAGTTGATCTTTATATAGGCGGTTCGAGAAATAAATAATAAATAGCTCCATGACGCCCATAATAGTATATGTGTATATGCATATGTGTTTTATGTATATACGTGTATAATGTATACGCTCGTTCCTGGAGAAAACATCTCCTCATCGCATACTATATTTTAAATACGTATACGCGTACAAAGTACCTATGCGGAGAGGTTTGCTCCAGGACGCGTTGACGAAAAACAAAAAGAAAAACAAACGAAGGAATTCGACGCTTCGATCACGGTGTCAGTGCTGATGCCGTTACACAAGGGATGCGGCGCTCGTTTCCGCAACGGTACATCGACACAGTCCGCATCGCACTCGCTTTTCTCGTCGCGTCATGCGATATGTACATTTTGTTTACTTTACTTCTTATTACTTGCTTTCAATATATTCTCGCGTTTAACTTTCTTTCTTTTTTCTTTAAATTTCACTAACTACTTAAACCCATCGCTCTCGCGTCCTTCTTCTTATAGATATACTCGATTTCCGGTATCGTCTCTGAGCTCAAGCGCATTACACTTTATTTTACGTTTTTTCGCTTTCGGATGCTTATGTACACGGGGAGAAATTTTCATATTCGGTTTTCGTATTACAGAGTTTCTATAAGATTGTTCATGACACGTACACACATAGACAGATTATATCGGTAGTTTGATCATTCGATTTTCTTGCACAGTTATAGCGATTAGTTGAAAAGACTAAATGTCGATTGATTGCGATACCATATTAAATCGATTATTAAATACACACTAATAGATTGATTACCTTTTTTTCAATATAAAAACTTTAATGAGTATATCAAATGAAATTTACATTTCTCTCTCTCTCTCTCTCTCTCTCTCTTATAACTGTAAAACAATAAAGAATGTACGCATGCATAATTTATTAATGTTTAACGTATAGTACTTATTTCGTATATAAATTTTACACTTGTCGTCGTTTCACATACACGCACAATGGTCGTTAAGAAAAAATATTCTCCCCCTGTACACATTCCACGCTCTCAATCCTTCGCGTTCTTTCTTTCTCCCTCTCCCTCATCATCTCTAATTCGGATTGGCACAATCAACAAGATTTTCCGTAAGAAAGGTACAGTTACCGTTTACAATCTGTATTCTGTGTATCATTGGTTTTCTAAACAGGAAGCATGCGATTTCTCTCTCATCCCGTCTACGTGTATGACAGCTTCGGGTGAGACTACTGTTTTTTTTTTTATTATAGCTTTAATCGTGTTATGCCCTTCTCTATTGAAGAATCGTGTAAAAGCCTACTACGAGGATTCCCTTTCACTTGCGCGAACTTCCGTCGATCCTTCCCTCGACCTTCCCTCAATAATGACATTGTATGTCTATATATTATACGGACTTGCATAGTGCGAGACAACGTCAACGTAATTTCTCCAAATGTACGCCCCCGCAGTCTGCGCGAGTTTTCTTTTCTTTATAATACGATTATAATAGTCTTTCCAGTTCATGGTTTTCTGGTTCTTGAATTTACCTGGTCCACTAAGTATTTTAGAATTCTGTCATTGAACTTGCCGCGACGATCTCTAATAATCATTCGATACCACGATAGAACGCGCTCTCGCGACTTTCCCGAGCAAATTAAATGACAGAATTCCCTTAAGTATCAACGTGATCACTTTCCCGAAAAAAATGTATCAGCTTGAGTTGAAGTGTGAGTGTTTGTATCAAATGTCCTTTACGATGAGTTAATTAGATTCGTAAACGTCGCTACTGTCCCTTGGCGAAATGCGTTATTCGTTCGACAAGGGACGCATCGGACCGATCGAGTCGATGAGTATACGATAAAAGTGTGTTTGTCCTGACACGATGGACCATCGAAATCGAAAATTCTAGATTAGTAAGTCTCTCTTAGTGTAAAAGTTTGGCTGCAAAAGTCTGTAAAAACGTACAAACGCGCAAGACGCAAATATCAAAACTTCACTTTTTTTATAGGAGAAAAACCGCTTTTATGTCGCGTGGCAGTCCATTTTTTCAAACCCTTCGTCTCGTAGTCCGCGCTGCAATCATCAACGCGTCGTAGTCGACGCACTGTTGCGTTTTCGGTTCGGACCGAGAGACAAGATCTGTCTGTATTTTTTTTTTGTTTTTTTTTTTATTTTTTCTCTTTTTTTTAAGTTTGGTTTGATGCGGGATGTACGAAGTCAAAGATGTCGCGTGAAGGATGAATCGGTGTATGTATGATTTTGTGTATATAATGCTGTCACGTATTCATTCCTACTCGGTTGTTGTATCTTAATTTTCTTCTGTTTGTCTGTTACATTGTTTATTCTTATTTTTAATTTACGCAGTTGTACACTGTATGAATATTGGTTAATTTACTCGTATAAGAAATTAGAAAAGGTTTTGCTAAGTTTCGTCGAAGTATAATAGCTTCCTCACGCGTGTTTAGTTTTTCTATGGGTAAAGAATTAAAAAATTGACATTCATTATTTCTTCGTACATAGTAAAAAAGCTTTAGGAGCACACGTCTTACTAGCTTCGCCGAACGAATGCCGATCGTTCTCGCGCGTCTTTAGTCTTTTTTTAATTTAATCGTGTATACGGTGTTGCTCTGTTTTTATCAGCGGTTTAATTTGCTCTCTGTCATTCGCCTGCTTTATTGTAAACCCTTGAATTATTTTATGTTCCTTGACCGTTCGTTTATTATTTAAAAAAGAAATGCATTTCTCTCTCTTAATCCCTGCAATGATTCTCGCTCTTCTGTTCGTTCCCTTTCTATAATCACACACTCTTACGGTTCTCTCACACTCGCTTTCGGACGCAACATATATTATTATTTATTTTTTCAACTTTCGCACTATTCATATTATTCTTTGCCTTTTCTAAATATTTAAGTAAAAAAAGTGATAAAAATCAATAGTATTTACGACCTTAACACAGCCAAATCTTTGTTTAAAAACATTTGTCTACTCGCGATGCTTCTCTCCCTCTTCATTCTTTATGATGGACTTTTTCTTAAACGTTAGACGTTATAGCGTTATTACGTTATACAGATGTACATACTTTGTATTATACACATCATCTATCTGTTCTTTCTTTATTTTCCTTTTTCATCTTTTGCCTCCCTCTAAGCATATCGAAAAGTTTTCTTTATGTTTAAAACTTCTCTCCTTTCTCGTCACTTCGTACTCCATTGAACACTTGGTGGATCTATCAATTATAGATAACGTAAGATTAACTTCAATCTCATAATTCAGAAACATCCTTTACCCCATGATAAATACTTAGTCTAAATTTTTTGTCTACAATTAGAAGCATAACAAATTTTCCTAATTTTTTTTATTAATAACGATAAGATTAAACAATCGTGTAGTAATAATTTTGTTTTTCCATTCTCTTTCTTCGAGTAGTGTGGACAACCTTCTCTCATTCATCATTAATATATATTTTTTATACATTTTATAAATTAAAAACAAGTTCGTAGAAATTGATGGAAAAGCAAAAGTAACAACGCATGAAGTCAAAGGATATGTTTGAATATAAAACTGAAGTCCATCTGCCACAAACGTCCATGCGGGCGATATAATCGGTCTCGCTCTCCATCTTGAAATACAGCATTAATCAACTGCGATTGATACAACTTTCGTTAAATAATTGCAATAGTACAACTATCTATCTTATGTAACAAACATCGATTCTCTTTTCATCCTTTGACTCTGCCGTAATTCGGGAGAGGAAAGGACCCGGAAAAAATCATATGCAATTACCCACAATAATTTACTTTCAAACGATAAGCAACTCATTGTTTTATTATTCTTAGAGTTATATACTCACTGTTATAAAAAGATTTCTCGAATCAAAAACCAGATCACGAAAGTTCCGAAGCATTGGAGTTTTTATTATAAAAGTTACATCACAGCAATTGAGGAATTTAAAAATTTACAAATGAAATATAAGTTGCTATTTTTAATAGCATTTGAATGCTGCGTTATTTGATCGAATCGTAAACTATACGTAGCGAATCACATACAATTTACCTCCCGGGGAGTTTTAACAAACGCGCCTACGACACATGCCTCCAACTCATTCTTGCTAATGCCTGTCTCTTCCATTATTCATTTTCCTTCTTTCACCGCGTACACGTTTATCATTATTTTTATTAATTTTTAATTATTATTCTTTTTGCTAATCGGTCAACATTCGTCGTCGTTATACGTCTGAGCGACAAAAACATACGCCTTTCGTACGGCCTGTAACACGCATATAAAGGTATATTTGATAATGAATAATCTAGTAATGTACAAAGTACGTGTACGTGTAGTTGCAAGTAAATTGGGCTCATCTGTTTGTTCGTCATTCTTCTCTTCACACATTCATCCTTGTTTCATAACGATTGGGGAGTCTGTCTACGACGAAATTCTTTTGGCAGTATCTTTATTTTCTTTTTGTTATTTCTAATAAATCTTGAACATTCGAATGTCATCGTAGAAGCTTCGCTATCGCCCATTACGCAAGAGAATACTTGGTTTTTCAGCTTCTTCTATGCTTCTCTCGTACTTCGTACACGTAATACGTAATAGATACACGTACACGTCCTAACGCAATTTTCCTAAATTGTAAATGGCAGTATTAGCGTTCATCCTACTTTTTGCTCATTTCTTCGTCAAATCTTCTTATTCTTCTTCGTCTTTCCGCGCTCACGAAACAGTTGTGTATGCATGTATTTTTTATTTTTCATATATATTTATCGTAATGTATATATATGTGTATGTGTAAGTTCAAGTGACAACTATACTCGCGATTCTTTTAACATGTAAAATTACTAATAAAAAAAAAAACAAAATGAACATGTATACGCTTGTTGTTGTCATTTTTGTTTAACCTTAAATCTTTGCCTAACCTAGGGTTTTGGGTTACATTGAAAAAATCCTCAGTCGATTTAATCCGGCAGTTAGTCGTCGAGTGCTGATTTCGAATCGTATCTCTCGCGTACCCTTCTTGCCGCATATAATGAGAAAAGACAATTAAATGATTCTTACAAAATAAAATCGTATATCACTTATATCACTATCGAATTTCTGATTCGAGGCGTTTCACTCTCAGACTCCGCTCGCAACATTTTTCGCTTGTGCGCAGAACTGCTTGTCGTCATTATGTTTATATATTTTCAACATTTTATAAACGCTTTTGCGCCATAAAGGCTCCGGCGATATTGAAATCGTCCTCAGGAGCCGTAGCATTAAAGTCTTTTATTCATAAAGTGTTTTAACACACGCTTTTGAAGATCCTGCGCTATAAAAAAATCGGTGAAAGTGACGCACCTCAAATTTAAAATGCAACAGTACACTCGCGCTCTTTCGAACTTTTTGTATCTTAACGCTTTCACGCCCGAATCGCATTCACTCTCGTGTCTAAACACTTGTTTTCACACTGTCGCGCATGGCTCCAACGCATTTTCTCGTCATCTCTCGCGTTGTCTCGTAAAAAAATTTTACAATATAGTCTTCTCCGCCTAGTCTCTTAGTCTCGCTTAACACTGTATCGCTATACAAATTCGCGGTGGCTCGCTGTCGATTGAGCGGCCACGTGAGTCGTCCACGCTTCGCCCCGCTAATCGACCCTTACATTCCGTCCACACCGTGTGCGTAAATCGTCAATTTCTCAATACTCGTGAAAATTCACAAATATGTCTCGCAGAGGGTTCGAGGAATTTGAACGACTCACGCGTCGAATACGCTCGCGACGGCGCTTTTTGCTAATAACAATAAAATTATATAATAATGAGCGTAATAATAAAGTGTAGGCAATAATAATAATAATAATAATAATAATAATAATAATGATAATAATAGCGATAATAATATAATAATAAAACCATATAGACGTAATAATAACGATAATCGGTAATAATAGTAATGATGATGATAATAATAATAATAATTATCAGAAAAAAATAATAATTAACAATAAAAGGTAGCAAATAGAAAATAAAGATCCGTGGACAAAATTAATTGTGTGTATGTGTGTGTATGTGTGTTTATCTCTCGTGAGTGTAAAAAAATGCATACTACGTGGTCGTGGTGATTCTTCCTCCGCATAATCGCGCCCTAAAACTCGCTCGGTCGCTCACACACTCGCGCTCGCAATCGCTCTCATTCGTCCCGATTCGTGATGATCGTAGTGGCAGTGGTTCGGTGCCGCTCGTTCACTTGGGCACGCGGTAGTAGCGCAGCACGAGGTAGCCCATCGTTCTGAAGACGACGAGGAAGGCGAGAAGCACGGCCGTGTTGGCCCAGAGTGGCAGTCCGTAGCCCTTGGCGCCACCCTGGCTCTCCAGGATCGCCGTCACCGGTATCGTCGTGCCGTTCTTGCACTCGGCGAACTTGCTCGGTTGCGAACACCTGCGACAGAAGCGTGATCATCCGTTATTGTAAAAGCCATTCGTGCACACTCAACTCATATAGTATAGCATAAATATACTCACGTGATGGGTTCGCCGACGCCGAATTCGAGTATCTGCATGTTCTGGTAAGCGTAGTGCACCATGCTGGCGTATCGGGCCCAAGCGAGCCAGGGCGGCACCGCCGTGGCCAGGTAGCCGCCCAGTAGCTGCGTCGCCAGCGTGTATAGCGCCGAGGCGGTGATGCTCACCTGCAGATCCAGGCAGCAGGCACCCACAAAGAAACCGACGCTCTGCAATTCAATGGGGCGACATTAGACAATGGCGTTAATATTATGCATCCCTCGTCATTTCCGTTTAATGATCCTCGAATTGCGAGAGCCCGCAGCAGCAGCAGCAGCAGCAGCGAGCAGTCGTGCTGCTGCGCACAAAAGCATGATTATTGGGAAGGCGCGCGCGCGCGTGCGGTACGACAAAGTGATCGTTTCTCTCCCGTCCGAGGTAAAATAGCTCGTGGCTGTATACTTAAGGCAAAACTACCGAAAACATGTAATTTCTCCTATTATAAAATCGACTATTTCACAAGCTCGCCCGCTCGGGCGCCGCCGAAAGCAGATAAAAAGTGGCCAGCGCAGCAGCGAGAAAAAAGAGCTGCGCATGGCGTGCGTACTTATATATGTATACCTGGGCGACTATTGTGTTGAGAAGTAGAAACGCCAGTAACGTGACGAAAACGGCCAGGCTGTGAAAGCCGAGCATGGGATAACTGATTATGTGGTAGACCGCAGGAAGGGTGATCGTCAACGGCAGCTCGCCGACCATCTTTGCAAGGTAGTAGGCCGAAAGACGATACGAGCCCGACAACCGTTCCTTATTGATGACCTCCCGTTCCGGCGGAACTGCAATTACGAGCACGAGAGAGGTAAAAAAAGAGAACAGCATTAATACACGTCAATTTCATCGTCATCCTTTCGCAAATTTCCGTCTGTATACTCACAGCTCGACAGAGCGCCAAAGTGCGCGAAGAGCATCCAGTAAGTCGTGCTGAAGAACATCCAGCCCTGAATGTCGTGGAGAGCTGCCTCTGTGCGGGGCAGTCTGAACCAGAGTAGACCGGCCAGCAGACCTAACGCTATCGTCTGCAGCCAGTTGAGGCGCGAGAGCATTCGCGGTCTCGCCTCTTGGAAATTCCTCTCCGATAATACCTGCGAAAGGAAAGCACAGGGTATGTAAAAAATCTCAATGAAATTCAATCGAGCCTATAATTATTATACCATATCAGCAAACTCACTTTGAACTGAGACCAGAAGCTCGTGGGCCACTGCCAGCTGTAGTCGTCGTCGGCTGAGCTGGCGTTGCTGCTGGCGTGGCTCTGCGTGTCCAGCCAGAGTGTGCGTCCCTCGTCCTCCTTGGCTGCTTCGCGCCAGGTGTGCCCGAGACATGGAACAAATAAAATAGCATCCTTAATTGGGGCACTGTAACCGACTTACATTGTATATAATATGTGTGTCTTGGGGTTAGAAGGGCCGAGCGTAGTCGGTCGCACTGTGTGCACACATTCTATGTTTACCCGCAGACTGTCATTCTAAACAAATTGATACCTGTCCGAGCTTCTTCCGCGTCTCGGTATAATCATATTGAACAGTTTCGCGAGCTACACTAGATACAGTTCAACGTCTAATTTCGCCGTCTAATTTATTCTCGACAACCCACGTTTCTGTACAATAATTCAGTTCAACGACGATGGCGAGAAAACGCCCCTCCGTCGAACTTTTTCTTACGTGCAAACCGAGACATTGTACGTAGCTCATCGAAAAACGCAGCTTTTATCTGTTGACGTCGAATAAAAAAAAAACAGCCGTTCCATACAAAGTGCAAAAACCCAACGAAATTTTCGCCGTCCGCCCTTTTGAGCTGTCAAACTTTTTTCCGCGTTTTCTCTCTGCCATACGTGTCTGCGCGAAAGCGCTTCCGCTACACACTCGAAACTGTCTCTCCCTTTGTCATTGCATCCACCACACAAGCCTAAAACTAAGCTCAGCCGGTGAAAGTCGACGATTAAAAAAAAAATAATATTCTTATCGGAGGGGAGGAACCGGCCGGCAGAGCGAGAGCGTAACGCCGGGAGGAGCATCAGGTACAGCTGTACAGTATCGATCCGTCGCCATTTCTGCCGACGTCGGCCGAGCGTTTCCGGCGGCGTCGGGAGAGAGAGAGAGAGAGAGAGAGAGAGAGAGAAGCTGCACACGGATGCTCGCTGGACCGATAAAGCTCGGAGGTTGGGCAATTTTTCATTCTCCATGATGCGCGGCTGATAAAATTGTAATACATACCGTTGTGGGTAATGTGGTGCTCGTGATAATGGATAAGATGGTCGCAGAGCGGATGTTGGCTGGGATTGAACTCCGGGCGCAGTTCCGGCGGGCAGTCAGGTCCCTGTCTTGCAGCCCGGGCCGCGGCCACGATGCGCTCCCTCACCTCCTCCGGGCCCTTGATCTGCTCCACTGCGAAGCAACCATCGTTGTCATTATTATATTATTTTTTCGGTAATTGCACCGTGTGCGTAACCGATGGAACGCGGAAGAGGAAACCGTGGTGAAATACGGTTCTCCAACAAAAAAAATTCACTAGCGCGTTTCCTTCTCTTTACCCCGAAAATTTTCAAAGAAACCGCAAGCGCAGCTGGACTAAAAAATTGAGGCAAGAGAAAAGTAAAACTCACGTATGAGGTCGGCGGGATTATAGTGCGGCAGTAGGGTGAGGCCGATGGTGGAGAAGAACCTGCCGATATTGGCGGTCGAGCCGTAGTAGGCTACCTGGCCTCTGCTCAACAGCAGGAGTTTGTTGAAGCTGTGGAACATGCGGGAGCTCGGCTGGTGCACCGTCACCACGATGCTCTTGCCCTCCTGCTCGGCGTACTTCTTCAGTCGGGATATCAGCGCCTGGGCCGAATGCGAGTCCAGCCCGCTCGTTGGCTCCTTTAAACGATCAATTACATTTTGTTACATTTTACCAATATTAGTTTCGAACGATGAGTAATTGTTCACGCAATCGATTCTTACATCTAAGAGCATTAACGAAGGATTCGTAAGCAATTCGCAGGCTATACTCGTCCTCTTCTTCTCGCCTCCAGAAAGTCCTCGCTTCGTATAGTCACCGACAACTGTAAAAGAAACAAAAAGGATCAGCGACGTTACAACGAGAATCGTGCACCAGTTACGTAACAACAACAGGAGCCGATAATCTCCCAATAGTCTCTCTGTCTCTATACTGCTGTGCGAGCCGAGAATAGAAAGAGGGCAACGGGCGGCTACCTACGTGCGCTGTACGTATGTATATATATATATAGCGTTTATACTCACTGGTGTCCTGGCAGGCCCCGAGGTCGAGAACCTCGATGATATGATCGACGCACTGCATCTTCTGCGAATGAGAAAGTGTATCCGGAAGCCTGAGGCGCGCCTGGTACTGTAAAACGAGTGCATCGTTATTTTTCTTTTCTCTCTCTCTCTCTCTCTCTCTCTCTCTCTCTCTCTCTCTCTCTCT